>BPLR01001540.1:0-60903 GCA_021605095.1 Caerostris extrusa
TAATTAGTTTACAATGAAATTCTAATTTTATGAAAGCCTTGACATCTACAAAGGGATTAAAAACAGTATTGTCAAAAGAAGCATTGGCGAGTTTTGACATTTAAAAATTTTTTAATAAAATTTTACTAATTAAGTATCTAATTATAGTTAAGAAATGAATTCTAAGAATAAAAAGCTATTAGCAATTGCGAATATATTACAAATTTTATACAAAAATTTTTTTTTATATTTTTTAACCGCATCTAATTAAGAAGTTGTAAGATAATGTCGATCCCATAATAACATTTGAACGACTTTAAACATTAGAGCAATAAGGAATTAAATAGATAATTAATTGCATAAATTGATTAAATTGTTTAAGAAAAAAATTATTTTTGCTTTTAAACATTTGTTCATTGTTGCTATAAAAATTAAATATTGTTAGTTATCGTTATATTTTAGGTACATATATTACTAAAATTTTGGACGTCCCTTTATTATTATTTTTAACCACGTGTAATTAAGAAATAAGAATATTATATCGATTACATAATAAGATAATGTAATAAGATAAGATAAAACTTTGAAAAGCTTTAAACATTGGATCCTTATTGCAGTAAGGAATTAAATATGCCACAGTTAGCCATCACGTTTATATATATTTCAAAAAATAATAAAATGATTTTTGTTGGTTTTTTTAAGCATTTGATTAGTATTGCTGTAAAGAATTGAATATGCGATATTTAGCTATCAATATGTTTAGATAAATATATTTTTGTCAAGCATCAAAAGTATTTTTTGGCCTTTTAAACGTTTGACCGTTATTGCTGTGAGGAATTTAATATGAGATAATTATTGTTACGTTTAGATACCTATATGGATATTTTTTTTTTCAAGTAAAAAAAAATTTTTTTTGGGCCTTTTAAACATTTGATCATTACTTCTGTAAGGAATTAAATATGAGATAATTATCGTTACGTTTAAATGTCTATATGAATTTTTCAAGCAGTAAAGTGATTTTTTTGGCTTTTAAACATTTCGTCACTAATGGTCTAAGGATTTAAATATTCGATAGTTATTTAAGTATTCGTTACATTTATATACATATATTGATTTATTTTTCGACCAATAAAATGATTTTTTGTAGTCAGATATTTCGTATATTTTGATTACTTTCAAATATGATTGAAAAAAATCCTGGAAATAAAATAAATAGAACAACAACAAAAAATAAATATACCAATAGAAATAACCAAAACCTAAGAATTATGACTGGAAAAGTAGAATTAATGATAAAACTAATAAGAAAGAAATAATGGTGAAAAAAATTTTTAAGTTAAGAGGGTTGTGAATGTAGTGTATTTTTTCTGTTTGATTGACTTATCTCATACTAAATCTGAGTTTTATATTATTATTTAATGGAAATTTATGATTTATGCCAATAAAAAAATAAACGGTTTCAAGTTAAAATAGAAATAGCCGACTTTATTTCTGAAATAAAGTGATTTCAAACAAAATGTTTGGTAGCAATGCTAATAAGAACAAAAAAACAGACTCATTTCCAGAGTATGTATAAATGAGTGAATTAAATAAATGGTATAAAGGTATAAAAATAATTGCTACACATTAAAAAATATAAACAATATTCTTATGTAATGTAATTTAAAAGAATTTCGAAACAGACCTATCAATATGTTGCATCCATCAAATACTAATAGAATAAGATGTTTAAAATGAATCACAAATTCTTCAATGATTATAAAATTATATTAATCATTTTGCAATTGAATTATCTAATGTGCCATAAATTTTGAATGATTGAATTTAAATTTAGAAAATATTCTTTTTTTGTTGAAGAAAGTAAGAAAAAAAAAACGGTGGCAAGAAACAAAATGGTTTTAAATTTTTAAACTCAAAAATTTGATTTTTACGTGCGAAATTTTTTCATTTGATTTAAAAGATACAAAGATACTTTTTTTTTAAAAAAAAGGAAAATGAATAACAATTTGAGGAGACGCAATCTTTGTCGCGTCTATTTTCAACAAATTCGACGTTTTGACATCTACGCAGCATCATAAATAGTGATACAAAAAATAATCTCCAATTTTAAAATTTATCGGGTAATAATAGAATACCTCAAAGGACTAAAATAAATTAAAATTTTAGTTTTTTAAAAATATATTTTAGTAGCTGAGTACTTGATTGATATTTAACAAGTTACTTAAAACTAATTTTCTTGATAAAATAGTTTAGCATCATAACGCAAACGAAATAAACTTTATATTCAGGAGAAAAATAGCATGATTAGCAATGAACCGCAAATAATATGAAAGATGTGATAGACAAGTTGAAATAAACCCATCCTATTAAACATGGTTACGGTTAAGAAATATCAAGAGGAAGGAATCTTTAATATAATCTGACGAACAAAAAGGGCTAACCCAACTAATAATATAGTAATAATCATAAAACTTAACATATAAAAACCTACATTTGTATATTGTTTTAAAAACATTTATAGAAAATTAATATCATAATTGTCCTATGTTAAAACACTAGAAAAACTTCCAACTATCTGTTTAAAACCAGAGTGCATGATTTATATTTTTATCTTTTATGTAAAACTAATTATTTTGATGATACAAAGTGGCACAATAAATTAAAATGAATGTTAAGAACCAATAATAATAATAAATAATTAAATAAATAAAATAAAAAATAGAGGGCTTAGCTATCATTCAAGGCTATCCAACAACTCCGATAGGGCCTGCATTCAAAGATTGTTATTTTGAGTGTCAAAGGAGTTGCTCATTGTGAGCTATTTGGTGACAGTTAAACAATAATCGCTTTTCACTGCCAGCAACTAAGAAGCTTAAAACACTTTGCAAGAAAAACAGTCTTCATTTCAAATAGGAAGGTGTGACTGTGCAGCGTGTGTGCATTACTATGCAAAACTCCATACTTCAAAATTGATTCTTAGAAATATTTTGATGGGAAATAATTTAAATAAATTTAATACTTGATCCAACCTATCCTCTCGATCTTGTTCAACAAGTTACCATATGCTTTTATAAATGTTAGATAATTGTCGAGATTTTTTTAACGTGTCACCGCCTGGACTAAGATCATTCACCCATATATTAATTTTAAGTCAGCTTATCACGAATTAATCTTGATACGAGCCATGTATTTCGCCCAAGGGTAAATTGCCCCAAAAATAATGAATACGAAATAAAATTTCATTTGTATTAATGCAGGGAGATAACTTTTCCGTTTGAGTGAAAGCGTCTTTTTGTGTGGCACCCAATGAATGGGTGATGCGGTTTTCAGCGTCGCTGATAAATGCTCGAAAGTGTGTTGTGTAGTATTTGCATTTGACGCAATGAACTTGGGCCCTTATCGAAATGCAGCAGAAAATTGAACTCGACGTCGATAAATCAGCGAGTATAGCTTTCATCGTGATAACATTGTTTACATTACGGTGGAGTGATAAAGCTATAAAAATGCTTTTACAAAATGAAAGAGTTTCTTATGAGTCCTCTACATCAACAAAATTCTTCCCCTTAGATTCTCTCCTTGTTATAGGATGTCCGCTTGCTGTTATAAACATATATAGGCCCCAAACTGAGCAGTGCAAGGATGGCCAAATTTCTATTAGAAACCGGCAAGCACACATTTTGGAAATGAACGCCAAAAATCTGGTTTTCGTCAAAGGGAATACAAGTTCCAGTGCATTGAAAACCAAAATTCATTTCAATTTTGTGTGCAATTCAGTTTAATTTTCCCATTACTGTGAAAAAAAATAAATTGAAAAACATAGATTGTTATAAATAACCTTCAAATGGAACAGTTAAGAAATGCATTGCATGGCCCATTTCAAAAAATGAATGTTAAAAATTGACTTTATCAAAAGGATATACATAAAAAGCAAAAATTTTTTATTTTGTTTCATAAACAACAAATCTAAAAAATCCGATGCTATAGTCGATTACTGCGATAAAAAAATATTAAATTAGAAAAGATATTTAAATTAATTTTTTAGAAGCAAAATTATTTTTAAAAAGACTAGTAAAAAGAATGAATATTGAGATAGATATATATATAATGAATAAGACCAATTATGAAACTAGGTTTTTAACGATGTTTGCATTATTAACAGTAGCATTATTGATATGTTACAAAAAAGCGTACTAATTGGAAAAACCTACATAACCACAAACCGGAAAACTTATCTAACCACAAGATTCCTTTGCTGTTTCACTCACATTTATAAACTTAGCTTCAGTAGTTGACATTTTCACCACCTGCCAACCTAGGTTGTTGCTCTTCTACTGGGCTTGAAAATCTTTCTATATGAATAATTTATTCTCTGGGGAATTATTAAATTATCCTCTTGATTGCAACATTTATTATTACAGAATTTGCCTTCATTTTGATGCAAAGCATATAGACTGACTTCAAATTTTGATAAGGGAATGCGTTCAGTAGATTCGCAATCTTCTAGCAGTGAATACTTTTTCTTAGGTTGATCACCGAAATACCAAATTTTGTTAAATACTGTTATTACTATATTGGACTTTTCTAGAAAGTCCATACTGACAATTACCTCTAGTTTACCGTAAAATTATGAATTCAGTTTAAAATTTTCTACTTTCAATGGTTACTGGCACTATAAGCAACGACAAAGTTTCTCTAGACTGGGTAATACCATCAGCTAACGTAAATATCATGTGAACGAGTTTTCAAAGATATACCATTTTCTTTTAAAAAGATTATACATACGTTCATCTGCAAAAACAACGATTTGCTCCAGTATCTGCAGAAAACACACACCTCTTTGTTACACATCGTAATAGGTCTATTTGGAGATGACACTGTGGAAATGTTAATGAACTTTAAAGCAGAACTTTACGTGCTTCTATAATTTCTTTTATTCCTACAGAAGAACAACTCAGACATTTTTTACTTTATAACAATGGTTTACCGCAGTAGTAACAAGAATTTTTTTTATTCTTTACCCGGGAGAAATTCATGTCTCCTCGGTACGTAAGTAGGTTGATTTTGCTTCGTATAAACTATCTTGCAAAGTAAATTCCTTTTTATTTCTTCTGACAACAGTATCCTTTTTTGCATGTGTGGGATCTAATGTTGTCATAAGCATAGAGCTTCTCAGCTAAAACCCCGATGAATTTAACTATTCCCATTCATCTAACATATATTCCTTGCAATCAGAGTGAATCCTTTTATTTGATCAGCTATGATCAGATTTTTGTAGATTTCTGAATGAGGAAATATCTAGCTCCTTGAGTTAGTTTTCATAACACGCTTGCAATTCAAAATAATAATCACTCCAGATACTCTGTTTTAGCTTCCGATGAACAAAAAAATAACTGTTTAAACTTTTCGGAACTAATTTTGAAACGTTTAAGTAACTGTTATTTTATAAAAGCGAAATTGAAGCTTTTTCTTCTGATTCACTGGCTATGAGATTGAAATAGAATTCGGGATCACACTAAGCAGGTGAGAGATCCAAAGAGGCTCAGGAATTTTCGATTGCCTTTCTAGCAGCCCAAGAAACAGAGTATTATCATCAGTTTTTGCCCTAGATGTAGACAATAATTTCTGTACATCAACCTTATTTTCAGAATAACTTGAAGACCGCACTACATTATCAGCTATCGCTCCAACACAATCTGGAACCTGTAACTTGAGCTTTTCCAATTCAAAATTATCCTATATTTTTTTCTTCCCAAAACGTCTTGTCTGCGTTTTTCTTCTAAAGTTTCTTGTTTAAGCTTTTCAACATTCATCGCAATCATATTTTATTAATGAACTCTCCATCTTTAAATACAGCGGATAATTTTACAAGTCCGCATAAATTAACAACTTTCATGGATGACTGTACCTCCAAATGCATTTCAAATGTCAAATCCATTTCAAACCAGATATAAAATATCTGGTATGAATTGACATTGACATTAATGTCAATTTCAAATATTTTGAAAATTAAAAATTTTTTTTTTCCCCCAAAATCCTCAAAATGCAGCAAGAGAAACTAACCCGAGAAACAAACAGTTTCCTCACCCATGAGATTCGCTTAAACACTTGCCATAGTTGGTTCATGTCTCAATTTGGCATCCAATTATAAAAACCCAAACCAAACCTCATCCAGCTCAAATTTCTTTACATCGAGAGAAGATTAAAATTTCAATTATTTCAACCAGAAACACTAAATTGTATATTAAGAAGCAGTTCTTATAAGAAGAGTCAAGTTTAACTAAAAAATATTATTTATTTTATACAACGCAAAGCAATGGTTACAACACAAAGCCTAAATTACAACTAACAAACTTTTAAATTTTTAAAAAAAGATGAATCACCTCACTGTGTAAATCCAGAGACAAATTTTCTACTATACGTTTCCTGAAAGTTCAGACTGAAACTAAAAACGATTCTGAGGGTGAAACCGCGAGTTACAAAAATAAAATCTTTAATTTCTAATTTTGATATTGAAGATGTTTTGACATTGAGGTACCGAAAACGTCTGCTTTATTATTTTAGATTCAATTTTAATTAACGATAAATAATAACAATATTAATTAAAATCATAAAAATAATAACATAAATATTGTTATTATAAAAAATAACAATATTACATCAATTATTCTATATTAAACCTTATATTTGAACAACATAAATAAACTATTACAATGCTGTCAAAACCAAATTAACGCCAAAAAAACCAATTAGTGAATAAATAACGCTTTGCTGTAAACAGAAATTTTGATTGCATTCACCAAAGCTATGGGGAGATAGGATAATTGAGCCACGCTTTAAACTACAATAAAAAAATCTTATACTTTTTTTTAAAGGCAAAATGAAATATTGTAATCTGATATTTTTTCTCCAAATTAATTGAAAGTAATTTTAAGTTTAGCCTTTTTCTTGGTCTAATAAATTTGTACTTTTTGTTTTTACATTGTGTCTTTTTTGTTGTATGCATTGCAAAAATTTCACTTCTAGATAGCTTTCATTGATAAATGTGAAGAAATTGAATGATTAAAATTTATTGGAAAAAAAATTTATTTTTAAAAATATTATTAATGCAAAGGTTCTAATTCTTATTTATGAATTATTAAGGGGTTCTCAGCAAAAATAATTTATTTCGTCTTACGTATGCATCATTTTATCTCTTTTCATTTATCTGTATTATTTCTCTTCATTTATCCGTATTTATCATTTTATCAGTAATGTTTAGTGATCCATTAGAGCAAAACAACGCAATGAATATTCGAAATTTCTTATTCACTGACTTTTCTTATTGCTATTTACTTATTTATTGAATAATGAATTCAAATTAATCAATATTAGTTCAATATTATATTTTTAATACTTAAGAAAATACTAAAGTTGAAATCATCAAAAATGTTTCCTTGTATATAACAAAACATAAAGTGAAAATAATGTTAAATAAAACTGAATTCTATTTCCATTATTATTAAACATATCTATGAAAAAGTTGAAGCTAAAATAAATTTTTAATTAAAACTGCACTCGTATTTATTGCATCATTTATTCAATGGCATTTTTTGTACATAGTAGAGGACTTTGTAGGTATTAATAAATATTTATACAAAACTAGCATAATCATTTTTTTAACACATGATACAAAATAAAAATTTATTAATTATAGTCTTAATTATTTAATTATTTATCTTAAAAGCCAATATATAGTGTAGATAAATAACTAGTATAGATCCAACAAACATGAAAACATCATAACAAAAAATATTTGGTGCGATTTCTTATCTCTTAATAAAGGTTCGTTTTCAGAATCATTATGGCTTTTAAATAGATTTTCATTGTTTTTCTATCCTTTGAATGAGGAGAGATTTCAAGATTAACTTTTTTATTTGAAATTTTAAAATTGTTATCCATTAAATAAAATATTTAAAAGGTTATTTTTTAATTTTTATCTATAACACAGCTTCAGTATTACTTTTATATTTCTTTATACATAATTTCACAATATGACTTAATATCCCGACTTTTCATAATACGTATAAATATTTAGTTTTGGTAGCTGGCCCCTTTTTAAGTATAAAACTGCTTTTTCAAATTGACTGATATAAAAATATCGTTTTCCTTCATTCATTGTGAATTCTGATGTTGTGAGATAAATTAATTATTTTTTATTTCAACCATATTGGAACAAAATTATACCTATGCTTAGCATACGTCCTTTCAGTCATCAGTCTAACAAAAAATTTATAGTAATATTGTTTCTTTAATATTTTTGTGAATGTTTGTAAAAAAAAGAGGTTTACATTTAAAGGCAATTATCTTTGGAAAAACATTATATGCAAAATAGAGACTGTTTTAACTAACAGAAAGCAAAATAATCACTATATACTACACTAGAATCACTGAAATATTCAATGATTTCGAATTAATGAATACTATCTTCAAACTATTTTAAACATGATTCTCTCAACGCATATAAAAGCCCACGTGAAATGTTATCTCATTATAGAAAATGAAAGAAACTATATATTAACAGATTTCTTACAGAATGATGAATAAAACTATTTTTTAGCTATTCTAAAATAATTTATTAAATACGTATTTAAAATTGGCTTATTATTTGAAAATGTAATAACAATAATCTTGATTGTTGTATTAAAAATACAAATGTTTTTATTGTGTATGAAAAGCCATATTAAGTGAGAGGATATTAATTAGGTAATTGGTATTCAAAATGTAAGAAATAAGCATCTAAGCTAAGGAGAAATAAATTTAGAGCGGTATGCAGATATTATTGAACAGGATTAGTAAAAATTCCTTTTTTCCTCAAACAAAATATAAATAAAAATATTTAAATACCATTATTAAAAATAAGTTGGTATTATATTTTAAATTTAATTATCTTTTTTTGACAATTTTTATTTAACGTTGTTTTAAACGTATGTTCCTTATAATCAACATTCATTTTTGTTGAAATTCTATTTCATCTTAGTTCTGCCCTATTCTTGGAATTCAAATTCTACTAAATAAAGATTTTTATTTGCTGTTTTTGAAAGACGAAAGGAATACGAGAAAAACTCACTATAATTCGCAAATATACTATAATTTATATTTGATTTTAAATTTTCATGTTAATATTTTATAAAAAAGGACAACAAATTGTTTAGTAAATAAAAATTACATTCTCATCATCCAAGCAGATAACTATACTCATTTAGTGATTATCCTTATATTATAGTACTTATTGAAGTCCAATTTTTCCCCTTTATTTTTGCTTTATTGCGTAGCTAAGAATCATTAAAATTTAAATAAGTTAATTTTAAATAAATAAAAACTAATTTTTCATTTAGTATAACAATGCATTACATACTAATAAAGGAATCATATAATCATTCATTGATTTAATCAGTTAAATACAATAAAAAAAAAAAATTGTTTTTTTACATTAGTGTTTTTTGTAATAAATTTTATAACATCAATGTATGACTTATTGATAAAAATTATGTGTACTTTTTTTATGCCTGTTTTCGGATCAAATGTTCCGAAATGGAGTTAATATGAAAAAAAAAAATTGTGAACATATGAATAGAATTTTACAAAATTAAATAGAGAGAAAAAAATTGATGATTTTTTTCAGATTTTCATTTTCAGAAGTAATTTTTCAATAGTTAAATATTATTAAATATTTTATCAACTCAATCTTTGCAATGCCTAGTTATTAAATACATAAGTAATGTTAGCAATAATAAGTAGATAACGTCCTACCTCCTGCTACAGTTGAGCTAGTTGCACTTGAATATTTTGTGGTATGTTATCATATCCTGGCCAAGTGCTCAAATCAGAAACATATGAAGACACGTGTCCGGAAGTGTTAGGTCTGGACAGCAAGCTTGAGCCGGACATGGACAATGGTAAAGGAGACGACTTTGTCACCAATTCATCACCGACTTGGCTCCACATGAGGGAACCGACGTTGTTATTGTCATGGCTGCGTCCATAGGCCTGCAACCCCAGCAATTTTGAGGAGGGTGAGGAAGTATTTACTCCAGAACAGAAGAGTGGACTGCTCGTGGGAGTAACAGAACTATCACCGTTATCAGGTAGGTGATGGTAGGTAATCGAAGGAGTTGATACAGCGTGCAAACCATTAGGGTCCAACACCAGGTCCCTTTGGTTCACCATACTTGTCGGTTGGAGGTAACTCGACGTAGCCAAAATACTTCTCAAAGGCAAATTTTCTACTGATGCGTCAGTAGAATCGTTGAGAGATGACAGAGGTCTTCCGAATTCGGACAGGTTTGTGTATCCCAAGCGTTCAGCAAAGAAATGCTGTGGTGATGCTGGACTCCTGATGTGTGGAAAAGAAGAATTATGGGAAGCACTCGTTAAATCTAGACTCAAACGATGCGAAAGATCTCCATGATGAATGTCTGCTGATAGGTCTTTGTCATGCAAAAGAGACACTACCTGATGATGAGTATCATCTTGATCATGGTTGATGTGCTGAAGATCGCTCTCAAGTGACGATGAAGAATGTAGCAGCTGGCGGTGGTTCAAGACAGAGGAATGGGTCTCAACGTCGTTATTGTCTTGAATGGATGGTTCACCCGATTGCTGCAAATGGACAAGATGAGTATCAACATTGATGTCATTGCATGTATCCATGCTTTGTCTATGTAATACGTGTTGATGAACCAATTGTGATTCGGAACTATTTTTTTCAGATGCAGCAGCGAGAGTCAAATTGTGCACATGCGATTCATTCGATTGATTGTCTTTGGGAGAAAAATTGTGATTCATTTGGTGCCCATCACAGTTCTCGTCGTCCCGAGTCTGGCGGTGGTGGTCACTTTTGTCCTGAGGTGATAGACTCTGGCTGTTATGATGCATCATGGTCGATTGATGGTTTGGCAAGTTTATCAGGTGAGTAACTCCTTCGCTATCTGTTACTGAATATTGATGCTGGATGTGATTCAGGTGCGAATCATCTTGATTATTGTCTCGAATGTGATGATGAGCAAGAGAAATATTGTCATGCAGGGACTGCTCGTGATGGTTGTTCATTGAGGAAGATCTTGCTTCTAGATCGTTATTGTTGTGCTCAGAATTTGAATGGTGGAAGTTTGTATAGACGTGGTCACCATGGCGCAAATGAACATGTCCAGAACTCCCAGGGTGATGAATATGTGGTTGATCATCGTGAAAATTAGAATGATGATCTAAAGATTTGTCAGTAGAAATAAATTTGTTGAAACGGAGAGGATTTTCCATATTGGTTAAAGTTGTGAAATGATCGGAAGGTATTGGAAAAGACTGTTTTTGCTTCGAGTCATTATCAGGTGAGTCTCGCACTTCATTCGAAGATGAGTCGCGGGGTATCTCTTGCTTCATTTTTTGTTCCTGGTCGCTGCCAGATCTATCCTCATTTACTTCAGATTCTTCTTCCTTCCTTTCGGGAGGAATTCTTTCTCTGTTAAACGCATCAGATTGTGAACGAGCCATTACAAATTTTTCTTCCCTCTTTCGAAAATAAAATTCGGTATGTTTAAAGAATTTTTTTTTAAAAAATCTAATGAATACTAATATCTATAGTAAGATTCAATAATGCCTTAAAGGTCAGGGTTCTTTGCAGGCATAAAGTCGTTTAAACACATAATCAATTGCATCTTCAAATGGTAGAAATATTCTTTTAATTATTAACTCATTTTTTTTCTTTTCTTTACACTTCTTAAACTGTGGAATTTAAGAATTGAATGGAGCTCCGTTTCACACAAGCCACTAAATGTTGCGTTTTACTTACGGTGACAGAAGCTCAAAAGACATTAATTTCAATGACAGTAAAATTTGAATGATGAATTAAAAAGCGATAATTCTATTTCAAAGGTAAAAAAGTCTTTTCTCTTAAAAACTTTAAAAATTCGATCCACTGATTTCGAAATAGGCTGAATATCCAAAAATTTCTTTTGTTCCACTTTCGTCAACAATGTTGCAAGGATGCAAATTTAGCTTGAAGCCCTGGGGGTGTCGTCTTTTCGCGATGCACCTGTAAGAAGAAAGTGTTTATCAGTTATTTGCAGGTGTTTCCAGTTCTGCTTGATAACAATTTTATCGGAACACTACTTGAAATTCTGATAATTTCACCTAAGAATATGATAACTTACTTGAATGTAATTAAAGTGTCATCACACAATTACACTACACGCTCAAAATGCGCTTCCCATTTTTAACATTTACAGATTATATTGAAACTTGAATAATAACAAAAATTTTCTAATAATTATTTTTAAGATTATTTTATTCAATTGTTTAATAATTCTGTATATTACAACAGGAAAAAAAAATGCAAATATTATTCGGTGTTTTTTACAATAGAAGCTTGCAATAATATTTGATGAGTTGAATAATTCTATTACATATTTGTTTTAATATTTTAAAAATATGTTGTGGTTAATTGATATCAGAGAAAAACCTTTTCATTACAAAATGGAAGGAGCTTCAGTGATATTTGTGGTGCATGTGATTTAAGAGTACATAAAATTGTAATTTTGAAATTACTTCTCTTATAAATTATCAGATTTCTACTGATTCTAATCCCTCTAAATTTATTCCTTGAGATACTTTAGGATGAAAAATATTGTAACTTTATCATAATAGCAATTGAAATTTATAATTTTAGAGTTTAGTAATACCTGTTTTAATATTTGTTCTGTTCAAACTAAAATGTTGAAATACTTTCTATTGACAGTATTAAAAAATATTTATTAAGCACTTCATTTGAATTAAAATGTAATAGATAAAGTTGAATGTTTGTCTACATGAATGCAGAAGTTGTTTTAATAATTTTATAACTTAAAAAGTATTAACACTATAAAAATATCTTTATTATCCGTGGAATTAATAAATAACAAAGCAATTTTAGTAAATTTAAATTGAATAAAAACCTAATATTTAGGATAAAACTATTGCCTTGTAAAAAATATAAAATACGTTGCTATAAAACAAAAACAATTCCTTCGTTTTATATAACAAAGCAATAATTAGGTTTTTAATGAAATGAAGCCTATCTTTTGATAAAACCATTCCTTTGAAAAAAATATATAAAAGCATGATGTTTTAATAAGAATTCAAATAATGCAATAATAATAATGTTGATGATAACCAATAATTGCTAATTATAACGATAACAATATTTAAATGCTGAGAAATATGAACAGAAATTTGTAAAACATCTGTTGAACTGAATCTTTTGAATTTGCAATATCAACCTTCATTCATATTTTAATTAAATAAAATTTAATAAAGAGCACAATAATGTAATATTTTAATGATAAATAATTATCAATATTATAATAAAATATTATTCGAAAGATATGAACTATCATAGGATTATAGTAAAATATTAATATTGTAGCAAACAATAGATTATTAAAATTGTTTTCAAAGTCGCGAAACACAGCTCATATCTGCTAATACAAATTGAAAAAAAGGAAAAAAATACCACTATTAATCATGTTTTATTGTTTATAAATAAAAAAAAATCTAACAGTATACGAAATATGTTTCAGTTCATATTAATTAAACGAATCTTATAATATTTATAAGTAAACAATTATGTAAAGAAGTAGTTCTAGCAAGCGTCATTATAGATAGATAGTAATTTTCGTAAGTCATATTAATATAATGAAGTTAAATAATATTAAATTTCATAAGTTAAATTCAATATATAAAAATTTTGTATTTTTAATTCTAAAGGGATTGTATTTCGTTTTAAAGATTATGATTTAACTATTCCATCCATTAACGCTGTCTATCATTAATACAAATTAGTTCACAAAAAAGAAATTAAAATTTTTTAAAAAAATATTCTTCATTAATAACAATACTAAAATATTGTGTGTGTGTGTGTGTGGCAAGATGCAAACTATAGGTAACATTTAGCAAATAATGTGAAAAGTCTCGAGTCTATTTACCACTTTTAATCATTTCTAAGGAATTAAAGAGGGAGATAGAGCTCCTGTATGTTGTTTGGCATCTAGCAGGCAGAGCAGATGGTATTTAAAAATCATTAAAAGTGTTTTGATTAGCTCATTGTAAAAGCTTGGGAAATGAAGATTTCATAAACAGAAATGTTAAGGTCGTAATTAATTATAAAAAAAAAAAAAACCAGTGTTTGTTATGATAAAATGTTTAGTATAATGCAGGTTAGTACAATATTCAGCTAAATACAGGCCAGGAAATCAAGAAGAGTTAAACGGATAACTCTAGATAAGACCACAAAAATCTATAAATATATTTATTTCCATGAAACAAGTGAATTTAAAATCTTAAAAACTGTACAAAGGCATGCAAGTTGTTTTCCAATGTAGAGCATTTTGAATTGAAACCATTTGCCATTATAGTAGTTGATACATATGAGGTTCATTTGGGCGCATTAAGCAAGAAAGGTAAGCATTAAGCAACCTATATTTTGTCACCGAAATTTAGAACGAATATCGTTAAAGGTGGCATCAGAGGAATCCGCCCAATTTCTGTGAAAACTAAAGGGCAAATTTTCTGTACTATAGGTTTACCCTGATATAGATAAGCAAAGTTTCGGTTTGCCATCATTTAATACGTTTCGAACGGAGATCCCTTATTTTGAAAGCATTTCAGCTCTGTTATTTACTGTACGGGGCTTTTACATCGATCGATTTACCAAATTCTTATTTTTCCCTAATTTGTCCCTTAATTTTTAAATTGTTTTAAAGCGAATAATGTTGTAGAAATTCACCCCATGCAGAAGTCATTTTCCTTTTGCTATCTCGCAGCCAACTGCCCCAGTTGTGTTTGAATAGACTTTTGTGAAAGAGGTGAGGAGGGATCGATTATTCCAAATGAGGAGATAAAGCTTGTTCAAAGTATAATGCATTCCGATAAGAATGGGATAAGCCGGCATCGCAATCGCTTGGCCTGATGAATGGAGGAAGAATTTATTTTAATAGCAAGGTGCACGCTTAAGCACTTCAAAACATCCAAATACACGTTTCTATTCAATCAGGAGATTTTTTTATTATTATTATCCATTTAATAAATAATTATACATAATAATATTATAGAAAAATTAAAATATTTTGATAATACATTGATTATTAAAATATGTTCTGACAACAACAATTAATACATATATTAATTAAAAATTGAAAATTTAATTTTTCACCCTTTGATTTACTTCAAAATAAACATTTAATGCATATTTCCTACTTTGAGAGAGGAAACTTTATTCATAGATAAACATAATAATATTATTTATAAAACCATTTCATAATTGTTAAAAGGGAAGTTTTATTAAAAATTAAATTAAATGAAGATGTAATAACATTTACTATAGATAATCTTTAAAATTTCATTTATTTATATCTGCCATTATGTATTATAAGCATATAGATATGCTACCTTTTTCAGCATTGAAAGAATTTTATTAATGTTTTATGTTCAAATAAAATATAGTATAATAATATAAGTCATATTAACCTTTCAAATTTTAAATGTTATCTTCAAAAAAAAAAAAAAAAATCCTCACAAAACTTCATTTAAATGATTTTTAACAGCAGAATGTTATTATTTTAATTAATTTAAAATGTTTTGAGCAATTAAATAATGCCTTTATTGGTATTTTAAAAGCCTTATGAATTCTCATCTGAAAAATTTCGGATTAATTTAAATTAGATGAACTTAAATTATGTGAAGGGTTGATTTAGAGAGCTGTTATTTAATATTACTAATATATAACCTACAACTAATTATTCAATTAGAGGCTAAAAGATACAGACAAAGATTTTCATTTTATAATAATTATATATTGTTAATTAAAAGTTGGAGAAATCTATTTACTTAAGCATTATATTCGATAATTTGCCACTTTAGCATATGAAGATTAACTACAAGGAAATTGTCACCCAATATTAGCTGAGAAGAAGTAGGAAAACTGCAATTTTTAAATGAACTAAAATTTTATTTTTTATAATAATTTTTCATTTTAAATTTTTTTAATTTTATTTCAATGTGTAACTTTTAATTTCACTATTTCTTTGAACTCTACGATTTTTCTAAATTTTAGCAGCTACTTTTTTAAAAATGAATCGATTTTTTAAAAAAATATGGAGGAATTTGTGATTTATTTAATTACAAACATTCGTCGTAACTGGTGCGTCCAATGCTATTGCCTCTTGATAGTTTACCCTGAGAGTCACTTGCGTTTTGTTCTAATTGAACATTTTTGAATTTGATTGATCCTTTCAGCTCTGGCAGCAGTATTAGGTCAAAGAATGTATCGATTCTAACGAACTTAAGCTTGAATGACAAACATCTCACATTTTTCTCATCTACATATTTTTTTCTAGGACAATAATTAACTAAGTAAAAATAATACAAAAAATGAAATTTAAATTATGAAACTTTGTATTGCGAAGACGTTATCTTTCCTATTTGCATTGTTTGCATATCAACTGTTCCAAAAGGCGTTTTTCAATGTTATTCGAAGATAATTCAGTAAAGATAATATTGGAATTAGAAATAAGATTGTTAAGCAAAACGATTGGAACGTGTCAGAGTTTTAATTAATTTATTTTAACTTTCACATTCGAAACTAGCTAAAAAAAAAAAGAAAAATTAAAAATATTAAACGGAATGGAACCGAATAGAAATAATTTGATTTGCAAACAAACTAATCGGAAAAAGCATAAAAGAAAAATAAATACACTTTTTAAATAATACCGAAATGCAAAGGATCTTTAAAAATACTTAAAATATATAATTTATATAAAATCTTTCTAAAAAAAATCTACATAAAAATATATATTTTATGTAAATTTTTTTCTAATTTAAAATCTACATAAAAATATATATTTTTATGTAAATTTTTTAGAAAGATTTTATATAAATTAAATATTTTATGTAGATTTTTTTAGAAAGATTTTATATAAATTATATATTTTTATGTAGATTTTTTTAGAAAGATTTTATATAAATTATATATTTTTATGTAGATTTTTAGAAAGATTTTATATAAATTATATATTTTTATGTAGATTTTTTTTTAGAAAGATTTTATATAAATTATATTTTTATGTAGATTTTTTTTAGAAACATTTTATATAAATTATATATTTTTATGTAGATTTTTTAGAAAGATTTTATATAAATTATATATTTTTATGTAGATTTTTTTTTAGAAACATTTTATATAAATTATATATTTTTATGTAGATTTTTTTTAGAAACATTTTATATCAATTATATATTTTTATGTAGATTTTAGAAACATTTTATATAAATTATATATTTTTATGTAGATTTTTTTAGAAAGATTTTATATAAATTATATATTTTTATGTAGATTTTTTTCGAAACATTTTATATAAATTATATATTTTTATGTAGATTTTTTAGAAACATTTTATATAAATTATATATTTTTATGTAGATTTTTTTCGAAACATTTTATATAAATTATATATTTTTATGTAGATTTTTTTAGAAAGATTTTATATAAATTATATATTTTTATGTAGATTTTTTTAGAAAGATTTTATATAGGTTATATATTTTTATGATTAGAATGTATTATATGGATTATAATTTATATAAAATCTTTCTAAAAAAATCTATATAAAAATATGCAAATCATTATCCTATTTATTTTTCTCATCCTATAATTGAAATCAATTTGTCTTATTTAATTGTATGGTGGTCTAGGCCAGTACTTGATACTTAAGGGTGGGCTGCGTGAAATAACATTTTCTGCTATGACAACAATTAAAACGTACAGAAATAAATACAGACTCAGAAACGTATCTTCAAATTCACATAGACTATGCAAATATAGTTTTTACGATATTAGTAAATAAATGCAATCACATTGCTCACATTTGATTATAATTAAAAATGTAAATTCATAGTTTAATTGTATATGCATATTGTTTAAAATAAATAAATTAATAATTTCAGTTTAGACCACACATTCACATATTATATGGGCACAACTTTTAATTATTTTGTCTTAGGGGTATGCAAAGTATCAAAAGTATGGAGATCGTGGTGCTAGGCCATCTTAACGACATATTTAATTTATTACTACTGCAATATTATGCAATCTTATTAAGAAAATTATTTTTAAAAATTCTTTAAAATTCAAAGTCAAATGAAGAATATTTATATTTTAAAATTTATAAATAAACACGAATAACACAGCTCATAATATAAGTGAACAATAATTAAATACATTATATTATTAACAAGATAATATAAACTAAATTATTAAACTAAAATAGAATTAAAATTAATAGTAGTATTAAGTAAATATATATTAAATGTAGTATTTATTTTATGAATAAAAGAAATACAAGGTTGCACAATTTATAAAATCCTTCCGAGTAGTACGTCATGTTGAATAAGAACCCCCGGCAAGTTAACCAATTGTTAAGGTTTCACACCATTGAAATAAACAAACACTAAACAAAAATAAATAAAATAATTAAGATGTTGAATTACATAAAATACCCGAGTGGTACCGTCATGTCAAGTCCAGCAAATATTCCAACAGTTAAGATGGTACTGGGGATTTCCCGCCATTGAAATAAACACACATTAAACAGAATTAAAGAAAATTATTAAATTGTTGAAATATACACAAGAAAAATTGAAAAATTCTATAAAGTGGGGTTATCATTTTAAGGGCAGCTAGTGTTATTAAGATGGTACTGGACATTTCATTTTGTTAAAATAAATGGAGCGTCAGACTACAACGTGGCAGCCAGACGGAAAAAAAAAAAAGGCAAAAACCGTTTTCATTACAAAATTCAAATGAAGCATCGCGACTTATACTAAAATATAATTACAGGCAAGAATTCTAAGTACCTGTTGACAGGATGGCTCAGTCCACTTGCTTACAGATGCAAAGGTTGTTGGTTTTTCAAATCAACTACCACGAATCCTTTGTGCACCGTTTTTTCTTTTTTCACTTGCGGGCTCATTAAATTCATTAGTTGCATCATGTTGGAAAATTTCACTCGCGCACACACATCTCGGACACATGCGGCACTTGGACTTCGAAACCTAACCAACGTTCCGTTAACACTGTCGACGTCACATGCCAAAGATTAAACCATGAAATGGTCAAAAAAAAAAAAATAAGGCAAAGGGGGGAAGTGGGATAAAAGGTCAAACCAAAGGTCAAGAACGGCGACGATTAACGAACAGCTAAGCAACATCTCAGCCTATACCAATATCCTAAAACCCCAAATTCTGACAATTCTGAACGAAGCAAATTTTTTTTTCTTTCTTAATTATTTGTTTTTAGCTTCGCTTTTATGAATCTTCGGGTCGTGGTTTACACTTACAACTCATCTCCACTCTCGAGGGTCCTGAAGTAATGGCCACTGGGAGGTCATCCCGCTAAAAGACGAATGTAAACAACCATCGGATATGTTTTTTACTTTTTCTTTTCTTTTTCGAAGTCTACAATCTTCCTCAGCCGTCACCCACGGATCGCATCTTCCAAACTATACAACAGATTATCAGCAGCTACGTCGAAGGAGGATAGTAGTAGATAAATAAAGATTTTATTGGATGGGAAATTGCTTCGTTATGACTTTTTCCCCCTTTCTCTTCCCGTCTTCGGAGGAAGGAGGTGGCTTGTGGTAAACATTTATTTTAACTAAATGTCTTCCTCAGACTTCTCGAATCAGTGTCGCATGCTCGGTGGTTGCCGTTACTCAGGGACCCAAGGCATGAGATTGTATACTATACATCTAAGATAAAATCTGCTTCATACATAGGTCGACTGATGAATTGGAATGAATGAGTAGATGGAAAATAATGAATAGATGGAAAATGGATAACGCTGTGTGTGTTTTTGTTACGGAATCCTTTTTTATGTAATATTTTGAAATAAAAGATGCTTAATATAAGGGTGAAATGAAACTTACAACAATTAGTCACGTGGCAGCTTTTAATTACTTTTGCTTAGTTAGATACAGAAATCAAACAAGTAAAATTAATATTTTCATTAATAATTTATTTAAAAGACATAGCCATAGCTCATAATATAGCTTATTTGCAAATTTTTATTATTAAATGACATTAAATTAATATAAAAAGGAACAGCACATATTATGGAGAAACTACGGCTGGTGGTGACATCATTTCAATAAGGAAAAAACAACAGATAGCACTGATAGTAAATCACTTTTTGGACATTAGATTAATGCAAAATTTATGTATTATGATTTCTTTCATATATTTCGCAAGTGATTCTCGCCCTTTTTTATTTAGACGTACCATATACCAATCATGATCTATTGTTATATCCACAGGTTAAAACTAACAATATAATTTTCTCTTTAAATTTAAGATTGTGGAAAATAAGGTTTTAGAACTTTCGTGAAATCGAAATCGAAATGCTTACGATGACTTGCAATTTCCATATTTGTCGGAGATGAAAATCTTGATCGGTATCCCATTACTTGAACAGTATTAATTTAGGCTACTGTAAAACGTTTCTAATTCTTTATTTATAACTTTATTTCAGGCCATTTTTATCGACTAGCACACAAAGACAAAGGGCGTCCGTCAATAACTTTTTTTTTTTTTTTTTTGCTCTCACAGAAATTGTTTTCAATTTTGTTACAAAAATATTCTTATTTGGCAGTTTCATTAAATTAATTTTTAAGAAACCAACACGGAAAAAAATATCAACAGATTATGGTGATTATCGATTGTTGCGCACAAACAGTTTCATCCGTGGATTATAGACAGGAAATTTCGGTACAAAAATGATTAACATCATACTGATACCACTGATAATCTATAAAACTTAATATGAAAAATGGGTAGACAGCTTTTATTGTTGATGAGATCTTACAATATAACGATTTTTTTTTCTGAAACCGGTATTCTTCAAAATGCTATTCATTTTTTTTTTTCAGATAGTAAAACAGTAGAGCGACAAACCAAATCAGATAGTAAAAATTGATACGCTATTCTTCATTCATCTAAGCGATACTATCCAGACTGGACGGTTCATTTCATTTGAACATTGAGAGAATTTATAAAAGATTAAATTTATAACAACTCAACGTGCTGCAACGTTTTTAATAAATTAATTTTTAAAGACTGTGTATTGTCAAAATCATCTAGTACGCAAAAAATAATAATACCCCCCACCCCCGCTAAAATATAACTTATTCTTAATTTACTTTGATTTCATTTTGAAGTTTAAAATTTTAATCCTGAAAGGAAGACCCGAGGCCTTCCTTTTAATGGAAAAGTGATTCATGGAACAAAAATGATTAAGAGCCCCCGAGATCATACCAGAATATATCTATATTAATTTGTATCTATATATTTTAATGAATATATATATCTTGGTGATAATCTTAATGATGTCTTATTAATGAATCTATATATCTTAATGTAAAGAAAATGGGTAGACAGTTTGCAGTTCTATGTATTGTTGGAACTCAATGATTTCCAAGTTTCGCTCGGAAAGTGAATCCAGACAATCTGGAAAATATGTTACAAAGACCTAATTTATGAAGTTGAAAATTGTATTCAATGAAATTTTGAAGTGAAATTTTGTATTTAATGAAAAAGCATTAGGACTTATTTGAGATGAAAACAAAAATAAAAATAAACAGAACGACAAACTATTTTTATTGTAAGAAAAACTAACCAGAAAATAAGGTTTTAATTAAAAAAATTTTTTCGAAACTTGTAGCTTTTTTTAAGATAGTAAAAATTAATATAATTTTACCATCTTAAAATTAATTTCACCATTCAAAAATTGATTTAGTTTCTTTTAATTAAAGTCTAAAAACAATTCATTGTGTGAAAAAATTGCTTTAAAAGTCATAGCGAAATCATTTTTTTCGATCAATAAGTAACACACATTCTTCTAAAGTTAAATATTTGTATTATAAAAGAATTAAACAAATGAGTCGATAAACGAACCTGGAAGGTACAATTTTAAAAGTACAATTTCTTTATCTGAGGTCAATTTTTGTTTGGCCAGTGGAAGAAGAAATTTTCGGTGTGGAAAGCCAAATAATAATTATAACTGGAAATTTACATTTCAATAAATATCTCAAAAAAAGTTTAAATATTTAGAAAATGTAATCGAGCGAACGTTCTTCCTCGAATCTTCATATATCCTATAGTATACTTTACAACTCCCGACTCGTTCTAGTAAACGTTCTAAAGCTTCTTTCCTAAAGCTTTTAATTCCTTTTGTTGAGAATGAGTGGTTAAATTGTCTGCCAAGGACATTTTCTGTCAAGACATCAGCTATTATAGTGTATACGTATTTCAAAAATTCATTTAGTATATTCAGAATCGCGGAAAATACGTTTCAATTTAAATGAGTGCTCAACAAAGTGGCTGTCTAAGTAGTGCCAAGTCATTACGAGAACTACTCACGTTACTCTGAGGGATGGCAGTCACTGTTGAAACAGATTATGTTTGTGGAGTTTCAATTCGAGCAGAAAACGAACATCTGATTTTCATTAATGTGCTAAAGCTATGTCCATGGTTCATCTATAGAGAACTGGATGTCGATCCCATTCCAAATTCTATAATCAAAATTTCAAAGAACTTTCATGATAAATGTCCTCAGATTAGAAATGAGTTAATCCGACGACAACCCTGAGTGAAAAGTTCACAAAAAGGCCCTAGAGCTCTTTTTGTCATGTGCTTTTCTAAACTTAAGAAACACCGTGGCTGTTACTCGGGGCAAGCGTAAGAGAACTCCAAGAACAGAGTGTTTATAATCACCGAGACTTATAGCTCACTGCGTATTTAAGGGCCTCTTTGGGTTTAATTTTCGACTTCGCCACTAAATGAGGCGAAATGGCGTAAGAGTAATGAACCAAATATCTAAACTTTGAAGTTGAGGATTCGAATACAAGCCCAGCACGTTTTCCCCTTCACTGCTACGTTGTGCAGCAATTTTCTCTTTTGCCGATTATTAATTTTTTTAATTGAATTTTAATCTTTTTTAACCCCATTTTTCGTATAAAAGGATAGGATTTTTTAATTATTTAAATAAATAAATTATGATATTTTTTAAAAATCAAATAAAAATTACAAAATAAAATACCAGAACTTTTTGGTTCTGGAAGGGGACTTTATTTTGTTCCGTGCTTCTGCTCCCGTCAGCTATCAACGACGTTCAGCAGTTACTGCTATGTGTATGGAATCTGTAATTGGTTCCAAATTGTGCATAATTTTTAACTTTAATTCATTATTATACTTTATTTTTTATTTTACATTTTTCTTACTTAAAAAAAAATTTCTTTTATTTTGAGTACCATTTTTAATTTTGAGAAATAAAATTTTTATTTACTAATACTTTAAATAGCCTATTAGAAATTGCGATTCGATTTTAATAATTAAGATGAGGAGGTAAAGGGATGTTATCCCCATTGGTATTCTGTAACGGTACGGCAGTTGACAGCTGTCAGTTCGAGTAGATCATAGTCGTTTGGTTCAAATAGACGACGCTGTTGCATGTGTTCTTACGATAGAGTATCTTTCTTTCAAATGCTTTTGCTACATTTCATTAAATTTTTCCGTTTTAAAAATTAATAGAATTTTTGTTATTTTTTCATGCACTTAAAACTTTATTATATTTCAAAATGGTCTTTCAGGTGGAAAAAAAAAAAGAGGAACTTTAAATACTCTAGCGCTTATAATCGAGAATAATGTTGTAGAATTTTGCTCAAGGAACCTGACGTTTGGGAGAAGCAATTACTAACGAAAGATCAGAGAATATAGAAACAGTGGTTGGTAAATTATATTTATTGATAAAAAGGTGTGGGTCGAAAACAATTTAACATTTAGGAAATACTGGCAAAAAGAACACAATTTCGGCAGCGAAAATCAAATGCAAATTTGAAAAACAGATTCATTGTTGTGCATGCCTGAAGAATTTCACAGAATTTATTCCTGGAGCTCAGACAGCGTGCAGAGCAAATCTAGTGTGACTGTAAGTTAAGAAATCTATCTGTACGCATAGTCCGGTTGCCTGGTGAGAGTTCTCCAGATTTTTCCCTCATACAACGGGCAAAGGTAGTGGAGTTACACTGAAAAGTTATCAAGGAAGTGATTGTCCTCAGTTTATGAAATCGTGAGTGAGCTGTTCATGGTATACACAGGACGCACCGATGTTCCATTCTCGCCTTTCAAATTGATGGGGGGCGGGGAGGTACGTTGGCCTAGGTAGAGGGAGGTGAGGTGTGGTGTGGTGAAAAGAAAGTGAAAATGAAAGATAAAAATGAAATATCCTACTATGCATCATTTTGAAGAACCCTTGCGAACAAGACGATTTATGTCAGTTTCGAAAATGCGACTGCAAATTAGAAATATATTTTTCGTTTGTTTTTATGAGCATGCAATAAAATATCTATATTTGCATTTTTGCTTCGTAGAAGATATATCATGTACTTAGTTTTCAATGTAAGTTTAAAGATATATGCTTGGATATGTATTTCCTTTCTTATTGCCTAAAAATTATACGGTAAAGGCAGAAAAAAAAAAAATTTAACCCTTATTACTTTATCGGGAATTACTTAAAGGTCGGATAAGTTCTAAAATTAAATTGTGGGAAGTTGCATAATAAGTAAATTATATAACCTTGCACAAAAAATTAAAATAATTATCCTTTAATTACATACGGAATGTAATTTTTCATTACAAAATTGAGATTAAACGAAAAAGGAATGTCATAATCCTTATTTCAATCAGTAATTAGAATTGCTTGTATAAATATTTTTCTTACTTTCTTCTCAATTCGTTAACATGCAAGTCAGTTTCATACTACATTCATTCTCCTGTCTGACAAAAGAAAGGGAATTTAAATACCCAGGAACGCAAGGTAAAATCTAGAATTCAATATTTAAAACAATATTTCTTGATTCAAAAAATGAATTTTAATGATCGTATAAAAATCATAGTTAACAACAATTTTTCTAAAAAAGCATTTCGCAGTAATGTAGTGTTGTTGTTTTAAAACTAAGCACTAAAAACTAATACACAAACAGGAAACAATTAAACTCAAAATAAAAAAATACACTAAAAATATCGCAATAACCAATGCAACTGCAATAATCCTTTCCGCAATAACCAATTAATCTTCGCAGGTTTGAAAGGTTTATATTTAATAGACAAGGACACAATCAAAAGCGATTGATTTAATTATTAGTATTTATTTTACGCAAACGAGTACATCATAGGGATAACAATTATCTTATTCATAGCGAGAGCATCTGCAATTAATATCTTCATCTCCCTACAACTCAAATAAGATAGCCAATACTACTATTGTAATGTTATAGTTAAACATCCAATCCACGCTATCGGGTGACTAGAATTAAATATGAGATTTCAAATCAACATTTTAAAAACAAGATTAAAAGGAACAAAGAACAGATTTTGCAAATATGCAAGCAAAAAAGTTAATATGTCTATAAAAATATAATAGAAAAAAATCGTAGAATACTCAAGTTATGTCAAAGGAAACAAAATATTTCTAAATATATATAGACGCGATAGTAAACAAACTTCGCTAACTTTAAAAAGATTATTAGTCATTTCAATTCCTGATTATTCTCATCCATACAAGTTCTCATTATTCTTGTACCAGTTAATTACCACCACAAGAATAAGCATCATATTTAGATTAGCAAAATTAGTATACGTATATACATCACTGTAAACAGTAACTGTCTAATTCACAAATGGGCTTTTAGGTATGCAAAAGTGTATGCAACAATTCAAATTTTCACAAAATTTCTCTACATTATCCAATATACATTCAAACTATTATTATTACTACTAATTAGTATGCGTAATTTCCATACAAATTAATATGTTTGACAGCAGGAAATAATTCCATGAAAAGATCCTGAAATTCCTTAGTAACATTATTAATTAACTTTTTAGAATTAATCCCATTGGCAACAATACGATTTTTAAACAACAGCACAAAAAGAACTCCATAATACTCTGGTCACTAGTGGTTCCCCTTGAAAGGATAATTCAATATTAATTTTAAAATTTATAATTTTCTAGAAAAATATTTTTATTTTACGTATTATTTTTGAGAACTTAGTTTCCATAAACATTTCCACATAACCGTGCCGTTCCATAAACCTTGGACATTTTCCCCACACCTCTTCCAAGAAATACGAAAGCACGCTGTCAACTTATACAACAACCCATCCATCTCCCCAAATAACTTAGTATAAATATCGCAGAAAAGGGCAGTAAGTTATTTCACGTTAATTACCAGTCGCATTACTATTAGCCGTATAAACCCATAGAAAGTAAAAACCAGCTGGCGAAATAAAAATGTACCAAACATGAACAAAACCCCATCTACTCAAAATGGATTGCCCTCACCGAAACCTGTTCCCACAGCAAACCACCAGACAGCACGTCGACCAGACAGTTGACATGCAATACTTGTATTTGTAAAGGTTCCTTCCCACCGAGGCGACAGGTGAGAAACTTTTCGACCCTTCACAGCGAAACGTCAGAAATGGCATTACGCCTAGTGAAGCGGTGCATTTCAAACCGGTTTTCAGGCGAACGTTGGGAGGCCAGTGATTGGTCAACTCTTGTCGCTTAAACGCTTCTCGCCTCGGTGGGCACGAGCCTTAAAATGATCGAAACATATTTGTGAATGAGCTTTTCCAATCCTGAAGGTTAACAAATCCAAAAGTTGGAGTCATCTGATTAATCATTTTTGAATTTGGTTATCAGAAAAATCGAACAAATTACTAAATGTCTTATTACTATAATAATACTCAACAATTTTTTAATTTTTTTTTTTGTTATAGTATTCGCTTTTATTGTATACATATATATTTTTATACGTACTTATAATAAATTGTATTAAGGAGAGCATATATTAATGTTTTCTCTATTTCGCTCACGGTTACTCATTTTTTTACAGACCTTTTTTTTTTACCTAACTGAAAGGTTTAATATTTGCACTATTCATTAAAATGTAATCTGGCTTTAAGTGATATCATTAATCCTCACCAAAATCTCTGGATTATTTAATGCAATTAAATATTTTTTAATACTGAATCATAGTATAGGGCAAACAATTTAGTCACTATCGTTTCCTAACAGAAATATTATGCAACAAAGTTTTTATTACCCTAGTAGGTTCATGATAAAGCTAACTTTTTCATAACTAACTGGTTTCATTTTATGCATTGCTCTTTTTTCCTTTTGTGCACGAAAGCATTTGGCCTTTCCTTCTTTTTATTATCTTTATTACAAACATTTGCCTATTCTTGAGGTGCAACTCTTAGTAGTAAAATATTTTCCATTTTTTTTAAATCAAAAACGTTTCTTTGATTTTGCTGTACGCTTAACAACTGCATTGACCATACCTGACCTAGCAACTGTTAGCATACTGAAAGTCAAATTTATCCATTTATTGGAGGATTTTGTTGCTTATATATTAAGATAGGGCGTATAAACCGGCATTGCACAGCTTCAGAAAACAAAACTGTTTTATTTGGATTCATATCTATTCAAAGCAGCGCCATCTCTTTTCAGATCTAGCATTCACCCTTCTCGACCTATTACATTCATGCACAGATTTTCTGATATCTCCTCATTTTCTGTAGATCTAAGAATGACTCTTTATTTAGAGTCAATTCTGGTCTGATTGAATACATTTCTTTTCTTAGGCGACATTGCAAATTTAACAATAAAAATCAATGTGGCGATTCCCCAAAACAAAATTTTTTTTTCTACAACCAAAGCGAACTAACTTATAAAAACTTTCTTCTCCCTCCCCCTTTCATAAATTCAGCTCTGTAACTATCAAATTTCGAACATGTGAGAATAGGAATTTCTTGAATTGAACTAAGGTAACCTAAAAAGAAATTGGCAATATACTTCGGATTGCAACATTGGCGTCTTCTTTCGGTACAAGAATCTAGCTAAAAACTAAGACATTTATATTGGGAAAATGGCGATGTAACTTTTTTTTTTTAATTATAAAAAAAAATTTTAGGTTGTTGTAATTCAGCGATTAGTATATTTTATTTATTCATTTATTTATTTATTTATTTGTTTGTTTGGCACCCTGTCTATGAACAGTAAAAAAAGTGTAAAAATAATCAACTATGAAAAAGTCAGCAACAACGAACTTCCATATTGACGCAAATCCTATTTAGGTGATTTTTTAACCAATATTGATCCAATTCCGAAATTTTTCTAGTAGTTGACTTAGCTTTGTATTCGAAGTATCCCTGCTAATTTTGGTGAAATTTGAATGTAAATTGTGGATAAGCTGAACATAAACAGAAACATTAAGAAGTAAATTATTTGTATAACATCCTCCTCCTCCTCCTTCTCATCATCATCATTATCATCAACATCAACGGATCTACAGTCCCATGGTAGAAGAATTGAATCCAGTGCTGAAATACTTACTAAATGAATGGGATTTTTTTAATGCAGCTGGCAAACACTTTTGAGACAATTATCATTGATGCTTTAAGTCAAGTGCTGCACCGACGTTGCTCATTTAGCACTACCCAGGAGGTGCGTGCAGCTTGAAGGATAAACTACGGACGCGGAGTAACAATACCCCCACAACGCTCTACGATCCTGTTAGATTCGGGATCTACGGTTTAAAGTGGATTCCGAACCACTACACACATCCATGGCACCGCCGGCACTCGAACCTGAAACCTGAGCTGAGGGGGATACTGAGTGCCAACTCGACCATTCAGGCCCAATGAATGAAATATAGAATATTAATTTTTTTCTTCATTTTTTATCAGATTATACAATTATTTTTCAATTCCTTCTATTAGCTCACACTCTCCCTATATATATCTTGTTCCCATTTTCAATCGTCCATAAAATACTTTTTATTCATCCGCTCAATTTCAAATACTTTTTTTTTTTTTTTGAGTTTGTAGTAGATGACACTTGGTGTCAATACAGTTCTTTAAAATATTAATTCATTCATTAAATTTAATTCATTAATTTTAGTTTTTTTAGATTTAAGTTGCATATATCTACCAATAGATGGCGCGAGATATACTTAACAAAATGTATGAAAATCATTTATAAAGGACTTTCTGCAATACCGTGAAAAAAAAGTAGGAATTGACTTTAAAAACTTTTTTTTTTATTACTTGTTTATTATATGTGAAGAAATGAAAGACGTGTATATTTCATTTTCTAAAAGTTTTCCCCCTATACCGTTAGGCGAGAAATTCCAGTAAGTTAAATATTATCAACGACTTCTAAAACTTGAAAAATGGATTCTACCATCTAAACCAGACATCACCGGACCCATATTCCAAGAAAAACAAATAAACTGAAAGTTTACATTGGTTCGCTATATTATCTTCTACGATTTTAACAGATAGGTTGTCGAAAATAAATATTTAATAATATTGAAATAAACAATTAAAAAAAAAGAGGAGGGAGGGGGAAGCTTCAAATTGCTATTATCGAATATTTGATCAAAAGAAATGAAAATGTAATCGATTAAATCGGTCGGCTCACTTGATATGAACAGTGAATTCCTTCGAAATTACGCAATACTTCCAATAAAAAACATGTATTCCATTTTTAATTCTATGTTTGAATGGAAATCAACTGACTTTGACTGTAGAAAATCCTTTATGAAATGTGTAAAAATGAAAATTTTATATATTGAATATCAAATAAATTTTTTTTTGTATAAATAATTTTTTTTTAAATTAAAAAAAAAAAACATTTAAAAAGGAACAATAGTAGAAGGACAATTTCTTCATCGTTATCTTTTTTTTTTTTTCAATCTTAATTAATTTGCTCGTTGTTGATCTAATCGTAGATAAGTCTGCTCTAATTACTCTAAAAAAGGAAAAAAAAACAATTTGCATAACTTATGGGAAAAAAAACATTGTTTTTCAATATCTGATTTACACAAAAGCACCGAGCGGTTTATTATTAATGATTAAAATTTTATTCTTAGATAACTTGAACTTTTATTTGAGAAATATTTTAGTTAATTTTGTGTTTTCAGTGAAAATAATGGGAACAATTAAATTAAAAAAAAAAAAAACTACTATTTTTACAATTTTAATTTTTCCAACCCTAGTCAAGTTTATTGCATAAAAAGAAAGATGTAATTTTTAGTTTTCTTATACATTCTCTGATGTTTAAAACCAAACTTGTGACGGATTGAATAGAAGCAAACTTACGAGCCTGTTCTTTTTCGATATAGCTTTAAATGTAAATTCAATGTGAAATTTGCATAATATTATTGCACATAAAATTATTGCAAATTAATGAATTCAATTTTCATAAGTAAAACAAATGGTAAAAAAATAAAACTTCAGTCTCTGAGTTAACAATTATTTTACATGTCATGGTTTTGACTCGTCTAAAAAATATTTATTTTATAAAATAAACTTGCATATGATCTAATTACATCAAAATAACTTTTTAATACTGAAAAATTTATTTCTTTGATTTTATATGCTCCGCCATTAAATAGGGAAAAAAATCATTTTATTGTTATATCAAAGTTAAGAAGATTTATCAAATCATCTAGCTTACAAATAAATTAAGTCAAGTATCTTTTATTTGCAATTTTTTTTTTTTATAAATGTACCATTAATTTTTGTGATTTTTGTTTTGGTAACGATTTTAATTGGACGAATTTTTAAACAAATTAAAATTTTCAATATTTCAGTTCCAACTCTACATAAAACTAACAAAGATTAAATGTAATTTTGTTACTAAACAATAAGTCCAAAGAGTTTCACAAGTTAAAAGAGTTTCATAAATTAAAAGTTCATATTCATAAGTTCAATGAGTTTCAAAAGCGCTAGTGAAGAATTCTTAATGGAATACAAATATACAGAGAGTGTAAATGAAAATGAAGGAAAAAAATAATTGAAAGACGTTTCACTTAAATATTAAATCTGATGTTATTGGAACTATCGCAAAGAGAGAACTTTGGATTGATATCACGTCTATTTATAATGTTCGCAAATTAAAATGTCAAAGTTATGTACGTGTGTTAGTTTCCATATCAGATGGTAAAAAGTTATTTTTGGAAATCAAACTGTGAAATTTGCAACTAGTTATTTTTCATACTTTCTGTATCACACATTGGATTCCAGTTTGTTTTTTAATGAAAAAAATTTAGATTTTTCCTATGATTTTGAATAACAGAAACCAAGCGATTTGAATTAAATTTATAAAGGACCAAATACTTTTTTTTTTATATATAAGTTTCCGTGTAATTATAACGAAACTTGCTAAATTTTTTTTTCTTTTCGATTGAAACACGATTAATAACGGAACAAACATCATTTCTTAATACTTTTTACAAATAAAAAAAAATTCTACCTGATATATTAAATTCTTTTCTTCCCTTTGATTTGTAAATACTATAATTGGTGCAGTTCCTAAAAAGACAAATTTTAATGAGACATAACAAGCAAAAATACATAATTTTTTTATTTGATGCAACAAAATAGCAACGCAGAATACATACTACTGTGTCCAAAAAAATAAGGCATTCATTAATGCTTGAGTTACTCTTGGTTTTGTTAAAACTGATTACGGAGATTTTTGAAATGTCTGAATGAATTGAGCAAGGAACTTGCATTCAATTTTGTTTGCGGAAACGTATACAATGTTGCAGAAGGCATTCGGTGAGCATTCCTATATCGGAAAGAAATGTTTAAAAGTGGTATAAACAGTTCAAAGAAGGCAGAGAACGCGTTGAAGACGAAGAACCCTCTGGTCGACCACCAACCCCAACCGACGAAGCTCACGTCCAAAAAAATAAAGATTGGGTGCTTGCAAACCGTAGATTTACAATTAGAGACCTTGCTGAAGATGTTGGAATTTCAAATTCCATTTTAAGAGATGTTTTGTGCCTCAATCGCATCAAATCTTGATTGGTACCGAGAACACTGAATGTGTCAGCTCACACTGCATTGATTCTTCGTGACTTTTTCGCCAAAAATGAAACCCATATCGTCCCACAACCACAGTATTCACCTGATTTGGCATCCGTGCTACTTCTGGCTATTCCCTAAACTCAAAAGACCACTTTGGGGACATCGCTTTGAGTCGATTGAAGAGACATTTCAAAAATCGCCGGAATCAGTTTTAGCATCTCATAAAACCAAGCATAACTCGAGCACTAATGAATATTGTGACGTCAAATTTCACACTGTCAAGGACAGTGCCAGCAACCTGAAAAAGAAAAATTGAAATACCATATTCCCTGAAATTTACATTGAAAACTGGTCTTACTTTTGGACACAGTAGTAAGCAGCTCTACTATTGTAATAAAATTTACAATAAAATTATTCAAATATAAACAATTTTTCACAATGCTTTCTTTTTGTTCCGTGAAGTAAACACGAATTCAATTATTTGTTTACAAAAATTCAATTCAATCTTCACATGTATGTTTTTCAAGAGATAAGCATGTCTATTATTTAGAACTCTTTTGAATGTTTGTTTATTTTCTTTTTACAATGCCATTTAATTGATTTTATGCAATGATGATAAACATTTTTAAATTAAAACAAAAGGAATTTTTGGTTCGACATATCAATGCATGTTTGAGATAGATATTGACATACGTACAAATAACAATTGCAAATTCTTTTTCAACATGAATGGTAACAGAAGATTATTGTAGTTATACCGGTTATATATATATTATAGGAGTACCGGGGTTTTTCCTCCTCCCCCAAAACGAACTTCGAGTCGTTTTCAAGGTCAAAATATTTTATGTGTGACCCAAAATCGACACCAAGTAGAGCGGTCATTCTTCACCCTCAAAAGCTGACGAATCCGCAAGTGTTTCGATTTCCGTCACAACTGCAGCAAACCGGTTGGATGTGTGGCACCCAAAGCTTTCGCTCTCCTGTCCGAACGCAACTTTGATCCTCCAGTCGTCTTTCGGAAGGATGCAAATCATTTGATGACCAAAAACCGACTTGGTCTGCATGTGTGGTACCCAAAACTTTCGCTCGGTAATGTGGACGAGGTTAAAGCTGCAATAAAGAAAATTTCTAAGCAAAAACAAAACAATCATAGCTTTTCTTTCGTCTTAATTATGTAAGAAGGCGATGCTATTAGAAATAATTTTTCGGTTACAATTCCTTGCACTCGTTATTCTTTTGTTTAATTTGATTTTGTGATAGTACTGATAGGGTAAGGGTATTTTGTGATAATACCAGGGACTTCGATAGTACAATCGAATCAAGAAGGATTGATTCATTTCCCACTATGATTATTATCATTACTATAGTGACAAATCAACTTCAAATTCCTGATTTATTGCACATTGCTACATTATCAAAAATTTCATTTTACATAATGATTTTAAATTTAAAATATTTTCCAAATGGATATAACTTCTTTTCTTAATAAAGCATCAATAATTGTTGCAGAAAAGCATTCATTATAGAAAAGGCATTAGCATGACATTATCATAAAAAGCATCAGACATTATTACATTATTTATTGTTTCGAAGGCTAAATATTTCACAAGAAGAATAATCGTTGTCTTGATTATATATTTTATTAATTTTATGTTAGAGGGTAGATTGAATACAAAAATAACCTTTTTTAAAATAGAAACACTACAATTAATTTTTATCTTGAAAATAAATTTTAATATTTTAAAAGAAGTACATTATAATAATATATTATAGATTCAAATATTATTTTTATTGATTTTTTTATAACGACTAAAGAACATAAGAATTTAGGCCTACTTAAATTATGATTGCAAAAGAATACGGAAAAGGTCCGAGAAAAGGCCCTTTTATAGAAGAATATTGATATTATTCTAAAAATAATTTCTTATTTTAATATTTATTCTTTAAAAATATCTTTTTCATTTGAAACACACATACAAAAAAAAAAATTACTATAATATACACTATAATTTATATTAACACATTAAATCACTAACTTTTTAAATTTTCACTAATTTTTTTGAAAAATTGTTTACTTTTACTATAAATCACTAACATTCAACATTTCTCCCTTCTACAAAAAAAAAGTTTTGCAAAAACAAGGAAAGAAAACTTTAAGGAATTAAAAACAACATATACATAAATTATCTTTAAAAAGAGTAACACAATAAATCATCTTTAAAAAGAAAATGTGCAAATAAACACCACGAAAAAAACTCCTCCACAAAAAAAAAAAAAAAATTTCGCGACACTGAAATTTAAACTTCTACCAATTTTTTAAAAACTTCTTTACTTTTATTATGAATCACTAACTTTTTAACTTTTACCATGAATTTCTTAAATCAAACCATTTTTTTCCCGATTCCGTCTCCTCCCCACAAAAAAAAAAAAAACGCGATAGCCTTCTGTTACTATAATTAAATTATTTTGTCTTCCGCTTTAAATTTCACGTCGCCCATTAAGTCAAGACCTCCACTTTTAATACAGTTTGATATGATTTAATAACTTAATAAACCACACACATAAATTTTGAATTGATAGATTTTCTGAAAGAAATATTCTTAAAACTGTTAATCAAATTTATCGCAAAGGAATTTTTTTAAAATTCCTTTATTTGTAACAAATTACTCTAAAAAATATTGTATATTCTGGGAATCAAAATTTAGAAATGTCACTTGTATTGGAATCATAGCAGGGATTATTTCGGAAATAATTGCAAGTTCTTAATAGTTTTGTAAATGTAATAGTTTTGTAGTTCTTAATAGTTTTGTAAATTTTATTAAGAATTGCAAGTTCTTAATAAAAATGTCAAGAATTAATAGGGTTTTTTTTTTCTAGAATTACATGGACAACATCTGCATTTCGAGCTGTTTTTAAAAGAGGTAAAATTAGAAAACGAAACGAATCGCAGACCTTAAAGATGCGATAGAAACCAGTTCTTAAAAAAAAATTCATTCGACTGGGCCATGGTTTTAGTTTTCTCGAAAAATCTCATTTTCACTTGAAATAAAATTTCCTTTGCTTTCACCACACGATCTTTTACGACAATTTTACATTCATTTTCCTTCTAAATCATTTAATAATCCTCAGTTATTTTGTAAATAAATATTCTGTGTAAAAAGCTCTTAACAATTAAAAAAAAAAAAAAAAAAATACAGATTTCAATTAAGATGTACAAACTTAAGTGGACAGAGATGAAAAATTCCGCTCCCCAAAATAATACCCATAAATTTTATGGGTAATAAATAATTCATTTAAATGCTTAAGAATATTGATTTATTCATTAATTAAATATAACATCATTTATTTATTATAAAAAATATTATAGGTAATTTAAATTACATTTCATAAAAATTGACCAAAAAAATACTATATATCTGTTTTATTAAATTTGAATTCAAATTAAATAACACAATTTCATAATGCATAAAAACAAATACTTAAATTACATTAACATTTTGTTATTTAAATTTCAAAGTAATACATTAAAAACTTACTCTTTTTTTTTTTTTTCGTTATGTAAAAACTTTTTTAACCAAAATTGTTTCTTCAACCATAATATAAAAACTCCTAAATTCTCCAGCCAATTTTTATTTTCCTGTTCAATCTTGTCCAGTAGAACAATTTAAGTTCTGTGCTTAAAGTAGCAGGCCTCCTTGTGGTTCACCCTGGTTAACGCAATTCTGCTGCTGTGATCGCCTATATCGAGGCTCCAAGTAGTTTATGTTCTTAAAAGCTTAATTTCTCTCTTCTATTCTATTCTCTTTATTGACTTGCAAAGTGAATTATTTTCCTTTTTTATTAATGCTTATTCCATAAATTTCTTTTTCTCTTCAATCAATACGCAAGATGGTTTATTTGATTTTCAAAAGGAAGTAAAAGAACCAATGACACAGTATCTATATAAATACGTGTAAGCAGATTCGGGATTTTTCTAGAAACTACTATTATATCTCAGATCGCACCGTAGAATAGAGATAAATATATTAAACACAATTTTAAAGATAAAATAGTCTTTAAAGGAATACCAATTTTATGCAAATATTTGGATTGTTAATCGCTTATACAAGAACTATGATGAAAGAACTAAATTATCTTAACGCTACAAGACATGGTTGTCATAGCTGGGAGCTTAATGCATCAAAGACCATCGAGAAAGGGCCTGAATGGCCGAGTGGCTAGCGCTCTGGCGCTCGGTACCACAGGTTTCGGGTTCGAGTCCCGGCGGTGCCATGGATGTTTGTAGTGGTTCGGAATCCACTTTAAACCGTAGGTCCCGGTGTAACACGATCGTAAGCGTTGTGGAGAGTGACATATTAAAAAAAAAAATAAGGAAAAACTAACTGTTCATATATATAGTGATTAGGGGATTATAGTCCTTGTTGCTTCACATCCCCATATACCACTTCATTTATCATCATCGATAAATTTTAACCATTTATAAATCAACAATAATGCACATTCCTGTAAAATGGATATGATAAAAAAATTATTCGATTATTGGGGGAAATCATTGTGTTTCCCATAAAATACAATTATCTGAACAAAAAACGGTATAACACTTTCGGGTTCGAATCCCAGAAGTGCCATGGATGTTTGTAGTGGTTCCGAAAGGATCCAAAGGTAGAAACCCATAGGAGCTAAAGTATGCAAAAAATGACCGTAAAATTCAAACCTAACCTGTACAAACCGGATCCAAAATAAAACGATTCAATAATTAGAATAAATTCCATTATCACGAATTAAGATTCACTTTTGTAGAAGATCCATACAACAAGATTTTGTTCTAAAACGATTCAATTATTCGAGGAAACTCCCCATACATATAACACATTTATACAATATGATATATATGGATACGCTCTTAAAAGATTCATTTATTGAGAAAATATTTGTTCTTGTGTTATATTCCATAATTGGAAAGAAAATAAACTACTCAAAAAGGTTCGCAGTAAAACAATTCAATAACTAGAGAAAATTCATTTCTATGATTCACTCTAATACTATAAACTAATAGCAGAAAACTTATATAACTTGGTTTCAGTTTAAAATGGCACACGTGAAAATTCCCTTAAAATTACGACATCCATACAACAAGATTTGGATTTAAAACAATTCAACAATAGGAAATTTCCCCTCATACAACTTAGTTTTACTCTAAAACAATTCAGTTATGGGTGAAATTTTCAGATTACGACAAACCATGCGTATAACACGATTTCACTCGAAAACGAAAAAAAAAGTCTCATAAAATACGGTTGCGCTCTAACAGAGTTCACGCTAATTGTAGAAAATTGTCTTTTAATACAGACCGCTAATAGGTTTTGAAAATTAGGAAATTCTCTGTGTGTCTGAATTCTGTCTGTGTACAGAATTTAAAAATTTTAATCACTCTTATTCGATTTATTATATCCCTCTTTTATTACATTTTTGGATACTATCACTGAATTTTTCTTCGAGAATAAATGTTTATATCGCTTTTATGAACATGAACTAATATTGATATCTAGATATAATACAAGAAGAAATTTAGATACCTACTTATTGATATCCAAATATCGATTTCCAAATATCCAAATATCGATATCCAAATATCTAAATATTGATATTTAGATATTTAATTATTGATATTTCTAAATATCTAATTATTGATATCAAAGTTTCTTCATATTGATATCTAAATATTGATTTAACTAAAACTAAATATATAATGTGGAATATTAAAAAAAGTTTAATAGGGATAACTAATGATGGAAAACAGTAATTAAATGGTAATATTTTTTGTAGATTATTTCAATAAGCATGTTTTTCTTTTAAAAAAATAAGCAATTTTCATTTTGCAGCATTTGGAACTCAATTCTGCCTCTTAAACGAGTTTTTTTTGTTTTGTATTAGGTGTATTTACATTTTTGGAAGGAAGGGGATATGAAAATCGTATTATGCCGGAATAGATAAGACAAACTCTTGAGGCTGAAAAGATTTCTTACAGATGCCGTTCAAGATATTCAAAATTGCGGTTGCAAAATGCGGGTGCAGTGCAACTGGCCTGCAGTGATGCATTCTGGGTAATATTGAATCTGCTATATCTCTGCCTTTCCAATGGCGACTGTCTTTAGGTCAAAATACCGGAATTCTAAAACAACAGGACATTGTTACGCGTGGATAATTTTTATTTGTGTTTGCAAGAAACATCCTAATTAAAATAAAAACAAAATGTTGAATTAAGAACATTTAATCAACTTGTTGTTGCCTTTAAATGCCAGGCGCTTCAGAGAATGAGATCTCTAGTAGATCCAGTGGTACCTAGCGAACCACCATGAAAACCTTTGTATTGCATTTTTATTGTGCCAGAGAAATTGTAAACGAGCACCACCAGGAATATCTTATGGAGGGCCTCTGCTACACCTCAAACTCAACGGAAGGACTTTTCGACTTGTAGATTTATGATGATCATTCATGATTTCTGCAGTAGGAAAGATAGTTTACTTCTTTCTTATTAGGTTTTCTCGACCCTTAATCCAATTTTTCTGTTTGTATATTGCTTATGTATACAGCAGAGATGGAAATTAGGAGTCGGCTGGGATCCATAAGGGGGGCATGGATCCTGGGATCCAGGATACATGGAGTCAACTGGGAGTCGAGCATTTTCGAAAGAGTCGAAAGTCAGAAGAAAAAGCCGACACTGGACCGTTTTATAATAATCACTTTTATTTTTTGAAAATTCTACAATTAATTTTTAAAATAAAATGTTAAGGAGGCAATTCAATTTCATACTTCACTAATACAATCGCTAGTAAAGACAAGCATCACACCAAGCAAGTATAGAGAAGCCTTTCTCAGCTCCGAGACCTCATCACAAGCTATATTGGACTCAAAATGAAAGAAAATCTTATTTTTCTTCTTAACAACAGAACAGTTTCTATAAGATTTAATGTGTTACAATTAGAGCATCTTTGCAGTTAAAAATGTACACATTTCTTTTGCTTGTCTTATAAGCTCTATAATACTTTGGCACTTATTCTGTTATTTCAATTCCTTCTATTAGCTCACACTCTCCCTGTATGTATCTTATTCAAATTCCAATCGTTCATAAAATACTTTTTTATTCATCCACTCCAGTTCAAATACATTTTTCTTTTAAACTTGTAGTGGGTGACACTGGATGTTAATATAGTTTTTTTCAAATATTAGTTCAGTCATTAAATTTAATTAATTCATTTTAGTTTTTAGATTTAAATTGCATATATCTCCAATAGATGGCGCCAGATAAACTTAAAAAAAAATGAACGAACATTATTTATAAAGGATTTTCTGCAATATCGTGAAAAAAAGAGGAATTAACTTAAATTTTTTTTTATATATTACTTGTTTTTATAGGATATATGTATTTTTTGTAAGTACAAGAATGTTGTACAAGAATGTCTTTTAAATTACTTCAAATACTACATCTTCAAAATTGAAAAAAAAATTGTTACGTAAGAACAGATTTTACAAATATACGAATTGAATTTACTTCATAAAAGTTTTTAAATTCATTAGTATAGTACATAAAATTTCGGGAAAAATCAGGAATAGGAAATTTTTGGAAATTATATATATAGTTATATAAATATTGCATCTCTAATAATTTGCCACATAGCTCCTTTCCATGTTGAGCAATAGCCGTTAATGTGATCCACCCATTCCTACTGCAGACTATCTACATCAGCTGTTCATCAGCAGTCGAAGTGTTTTATTTATATCATTGCCTTTTTTGTGCTTCGTCATTCAAATTTTTAATGTTGAATGAATGAGCTACTAGTGGTAAAAATTCCAGTGCAAAAACGAAGGAGAGGGAAAATATTAGATTTTTATATATTGAAGGTCATTAAAGTATACAACCAATTGAAAAAAAGTCACACACTCTTGGAAATAATTTTAAAATCAAATTTATATACTATAGTTTGAAGAAAGAAAAACTTGAATATCAAGAAGATAAAGAACATTCTTAATTTATGACGATAATCTTAAAACGGAATTATTCTTAAATCAAAGACTTTTTGTAAATAACGATTAATTTTTGTTATAATTATATAAATATTGTTTAAATGAATATATAACATTCATATTTGCATCCATGTAAACAGAATATATTTTCAGAATTTTTATCATTTTAATTGCATTTTTCTCTTGTGTTTTCTTAATAAACGTTTGTTCTTCAATTTTGCTAATCTCCTTTAAATTCTAAAATACCAGAGTATTCCCAATATTTTATATTTTGAATCAAATAAAATGTATAATTAGATTTTAAAATGTGTATAAAATGAGTTTATGAATACTGTTACAAGGATAATATGCTGGATTTTAGATTTGATTATCATATGCATCTAAGTCAAACTTGCAAATTGAACACAATAGAGAGCATCATTGCGAGAACCAAGCTATTGACCTTATTCGTTAGATAACAATTAGGAGCCTGGGCCTGAATGGCCGAGTGGCTAGCGCTCTGGCGCTCGGTACCACAGGCTTCGGGTTTGAGTCCCGGCGGTGCCATGGATGTTTGTAGTGGTTCGGAATCCACTTTAAACTATAGGTCCCGGTCTAATAGGATCGTAGAGCGTTGCGGGGGCATTGTTACTCCGCGTTCGTGGCTTATCTTCAAGTATACACGCGCCCCCTGGGTAAAGCAAAGCGAGTACATCTGTGCAGCGCTTGCCTTAAGGCATCCAAGACCAAGCTGTCTAAGTGTTTGCCAACTGCATTAGAACAACAACAACAACAATTAGAGCCTATGCAGTATGAATTGCCCACTGCAAAGAAGAGCGATATATAATAACAACAGTATGTGCTTCAGTCTCTAAATTTCCAAACCAGATTTTATATAAGACGAAATAGTTTCTGCAACAACATAAAAACACTCTAATATTTTTTTACCTGTTGCTTTCAAATGCCAGGACTTTCTTTTGAAACCAGTGACCACTATAATAGCAGATATTTAGCAGATCCAGTTTTCACCCAGCTTGTCCACTAGAGGTTTGATATATTCAACAGATATTGCACCATTACAATTGCATCTATATTTTGTCATTACACTTCCAGGGACGACATTTGGGAGAAGGAAGGCACTCACACACTCCTCCCTCCAACTGAATTCCTCCTCAAACTGCGGATTTATCAATCCAATCTCACACAATCACAAAAGCTTTTGATTCGGATTCAATACTTCTGAAACTCAAGACACTATCTACTCAGCCCCAACTGTTACTTGGACGCTAAGCCGGACCACTGACAAAGTGCTTTCTTTTCTTCTCGCCATACACCCCCTCCCGTACCTAGGGCTATGTCTGTTAAAAAGATGAGGGTGGAACATCAGTGTGTCTCATACAGACCACGTACAACCCATCGACACATGGGATAGAGGAGGACAGTGCCTTCCGGGAGGACATTTACTCCACATTTGAGCGCCTTACGGGCGGAATACTCCCTACCAAGAAACGCGATTATCGATGCGAGACGGTTTTGCACATAATGCCAATAATCGCCATCGAGTCTCCTCTTTTTTTAAAATAGTGACTACAACAAAAATGCCCGTGGATTCGAACCTCATTCCCCATGTACGTTAACTTGGCACGTTACCGTTGGGCCACTAGTCGAATTAGCTGACAATGTGATGGAGATCCTAGGTTCGAATCCTTTGGTGGATGTCCGCTCAATCCTGCGCAACCATGTGTTTGTTTTTAGAAACGAGATTTGACGGTGACTGTAGCCGTACCGACAGCCAGGTTGCATGGTGGGTGGGATTTGTCCCATAAAACATGCAAATGCTGGCAGCTACCCCTAAAATTCCTATTGGAAGACATTGTCTTTGCTCCATTGTTCGTCAACAGGGTTGATACAAGCATGCATAAGTGGAACACGAAGTCTACAGATGCACTATGAAAACAAAAAGTCAAGTTTAAGAAGTTTCCACTGTCATGCGGTTCCATGACATTAAAGATGGAGGAAGAAGCTGATTGCGCAACCATGTGTTTGAAAATATCCCTTTTCGAAACTGAAAATCAATTTCGAATAAAAACCGTTGATTTGCATTGGAAGCAACAGTTCAGCGACGCTAGCAGACCATTTCCGAAACTAAATTCGAGCTGAATGACGTCCTTGGTCTTGGCTGTTTCCGCTGACCGGACATCGAATCCGGGCTGCCTTTCCTGCCTGCCTCTTATCTCTGGTGACCGATGCCTTATAACCGCCATTCTGGGACTCGATTCTTCAGAGCAGCTGCTTCCCCTTCTCGAACTAGAGCCGTGGCAAACCAAAACTGTACTCTTTGAAAAGCCTGTGTGCAGAAGTTTATGATTTATTTTACGACGTAACAATATGTAATTCTTTGACATTTGGGGAGAAACCATGTTATATATTTAGGGAAAAATTATGCCATTATATATTAGGGAGAAATCATGTATTTTTCCTGTAATTAATTGAACAAAAATATTAACCATAGCTGTAGCTGGTTAGATGACTGTATAAAGGACCCACTAATATTGATTTTAAGATTTAAAAATCTATCTAAATGATGCAAATCTGTATTCTAATTATATTGGATAATGGATAATTTTTTTTAAAATATAGTTTTGTTTCAGAACATTTTTATTAAAATCGAAAACAGGCTTTGTTAGAATTATAATGAATAAATTTGTATCCTGTTTTACTTTTTTATGTAAATTCAAGTACAAATTTAACCATAAAATTGTGATAAAATGATATTATAATAAAATGATGATAAATTTAACATTCTGAATGAAACCGATTAAACTGTGACCTATAAACTAACCTAAAACTATAACATAACAGTTTTTCACTAGAGTTTTCGATTATCATTCAAAATATCTTCATTTAAACAAATAAAGGAAAATGAATGCAGAGGGTCAAAAGTAATGAATAACTTCTTATAAATACCATTTTTTATATACACGAAATTCCGTTTATTAGAATTTAGAAAAAATCATTTTAAATTACTCAATAAAAAAGTCTAAAATTAAATTAAAAATATTAATTTTAAAATCTTCAAAATTCTATTTTAAATATAATTTTTATTACTTCTTATTGAGAAACATGTTGAAACATTTTTACAAATGAACGCAACTGATCTGAATTCTTGCAAATGAATGCAATTGTTCTGAACTGAAGTTCTTAATTTTGTGCACACACATTTAATTTTAAGTTTAACATAAGAAGAAAGGAATATACCGTAGTTGGTCTAAAAATATATTCCATACCTTCAAATTCTCTATCTGTCAAAAATTAAGCATCACTGTTTATCGACCCTTTAAAGAATAATTTGATTTCGGAATCGGGTTATCGGAATCGGGATGAATCGGGTTTTTAAAATTCAGTTTAGGTAAGCATTCCAGAGGTATACTTAATTAGTTTTTATATCTGTTTTCATTTAATTACATTTGATGAATAAAGATATTCAAATTAGAAAATTAAGAATCAAAAATGCGCAAAAATAACTTTTTAATCATCCCACGATGCTTCATAATCCTGTAAATTTTATAATAAAAAATTATTATTTATTAATTATTTAATTATTATTATAATTATTTTGTAAAAGTTTGTTGAATTTCTTAATTAACATTAAAAAATCTGTTAGTTGTATCTGTAATCGCAATCACACGCTTTTAAATTTCATTTTTACTTTTTATTATACTCAAAGCTATACAATATTGATTCAAAAGGTATAATTATTTTAGGATGTATCATCCGAAACGTGTATTAAAAAAGAAATATAGTTTTTAGTTTTGATTTATTAATTTTTATTTTTAAATTTAATAGATACCTTGCATTTACTTCCAATAAATTGAAAAAAAAGGATAGTTTGGTATTAATAATTACGAATTTAACACATGGCTAAAATGACGTATCACATAACAAATAAAATTATTTACTTAATTCCTAATTTAATTTTTAATTGATCTAATTCAAATGAATAAAAAAGAAAAATATATTCTAACAAAAATAAATTTTCGGTAATTGATATTTTATAAAAAGTTTACAATTTTAATTTTCGAAGCAAACGAATTGTTTCTTTTATTTTATCAAAACATCGCAAAATTTTAAACTTTAAAATAAAAAAAAAACTTAAATTGTGTCTGACCAACAATATAAAAATGATAATTTCGTAAGCAAGGAAATTATTTTTATTTCTTTGTTAAGTTGTTAAAAATTCTATAACAATTTACAGTTATCAGTTTAAAAAAAAAAAGGCACAATTTGATATTTTGTACAATATCGAATATGGTTATATAGCATAAACTAATGTAGAATAGGGTTCATGTTTTAAAATGACAATTTTTTAATTAAAAATAATGTAACGATATTAAAAAAATACACTATTTTCCAAAAATGAAGAATAAATCCAAGAAAAACACCCTCGAAAATATGTAAATTTTCATGAAAATTATATGTACAAAAAAAAAGTAATGCTGAATTAGAATATGATATGAGTGATCTGCTGTCATTTAATGTACACATGGCCAAAAACAGGTTTTTAAAGCATTTGCAATTTTTACGAATAAGAACGCAGTGAAATTTTGAAGCAGCCATCCTTTAGGTGTGAGTCGAAAAATGACGACAGCCCGCCATTGAGCGAATAGAAAAAGACATAAATCAAATCTACATAGAAAAATAGTTGAATATGATATGATCCTTCTCATTCATACAGTATGGAATGCATTTCTAAGAATTGAATCAGCTTCTAGAAGGTAAAACTGAAGAAGATTAAATCTATAAGTATAGCAGTTGACCGCTATTTGCAGCTAACTACACGGATGCAACGGGCGTACCAATTGGAGCTCCTTTGGGTACCAAGCGGAGTTCCTTTTGTGGCAAAAATCACGAAAACCTCTACATATTAAAAATGAAAGAGATTAAATTGAAGTTGCTTAAAGTTAAAGATAACTACAAGGAAAAGTACAGGCCCTTTACACCCACCCACTACAAATCTTCGCTTGTAGCAGCCACGGGAAGGTACAACCATTGGAATTAAATTAAGAAGTGCTCAGATGGCTTCAAGAACTAGGACTATACGCAAAATGTCCAGCGCTTTAATCTTTCAGGACCTTTGAACTACCTTGGCACAATGATGGGTACTACTAAGTCAATAAACACCATCATTTTGAGCACTAAATATAGCTTTCATGTCTGCACATATATTATAGGTGATCGAAATTGATCACAATTGATTCAATTCAGCTTCTATAAGATCTTTCATTGTTGACCTAAAATATAAGCCTCAGGATTTAGAAAAATACTGACTTGATGTGCTGCTAAACCACTAACTGTCTTTGCAACTGGTGCTGGCAGGGTACAATTGAATTGCCTGGTTAGCATTTAATTTTGATATTGCTTTCTAGAAATTTTGGAAGAATAAAATTTTTTTATAAAAGATTTGAGAGTCGGACTTTTTTAAACAGATTCCTGAACTCGATTCTCGATTATTTGCTCTCGACTTCAACTCTGACAACATCCTCTGACAACACACCATACCAAAACAAACGCAGTCAAAGCATCGATAACAATTCTTCATAATATTTGAAGTTATCATGCACGTTTTTGATGGAACTATGATATCCTATCGGCCGCGTTATATTTACTTTACTCCCGCTATCACGCCAGACTCACTCGGTCCAAAAACGCGAGATCAGATCCAGATTTAGAATCATTTGCTTGCCATCTACGATACGCATCAAATCCTTGGCTGATTAGAGTATCTTCTGGAGCACATATAAAAGGAAAACTCTGGTAAAAATGTTTTAATGCACAGCGAAGTCTGGATTCTTATACGTTTGAAGTAAAGTTAAGTATACCGAGCTTTTAAAAAATTTTTTTAATGTATTGACTTTTATTTGCTATGCAGACGTTTCACACAATGATTTGCAATATTATCTATATAGTTTTTAAATATATTTTTATAAATGTAGTTATTTAGTTTCTAAACTTAATTTATTTAGAAATAGTTATTGTCCACAGAACCATGCTATTAAAAATTACAAAAAAATGCTTTATAAATTAACACATATTTAGTTTAATTCAAAATATTTTTATTAAATGTCAAAAAAGGTACAAAATATTTCTCCAAATTTATACAACTATTTTCTTTTTGAATAATTAATATTTAAAAAACTAAATCTTATTTGATTTATTATAGTTTTTTTTAAGATTTTATACATTTAAAAAAAATGACGTAGTCTTCTTCAGTAAGATATTACACCAATATAAGAAATTTTCAATTCAGCTTATATAATTTTCGTAATTTTATTTTCAATTATAAGAAGTATATGTTATAAATAATTTTTATTATTTTATTTTAAATAAGTTATTTATTATTTTGGTATTCTTTAAGGGTTTTTTTTTTATAAGAAAATGATTAGTGCAAAGAAAATTAATTTTAAGATCGGTAAAATGCAAATTCGTAATAAAATTTAACTAAAGATAAAAGTGATAAAACAAATAAAAAATTGGTATTGTAATTAAAAATTGGTAAAAAATTTAAATAAAAGGTGATGAAACAAAATGAATTAGTAATATATATTTTGAAAAATAATAAATTTAAAAATCAATATGTTTATTTTATAATATTTAAACTTTTATTTCCCAAAATTTTTCCCGGAAGTTTTCTGATTGTCTGATCTTTAACACTTTAAAAAGTTCGTATTTCCTTTCAAATACTAATTTTTAAAATGTTTTTTAATAATAATATTGGAAAAACTTATGATAATTCTTAGAGATAAAATTTATTAATGAAAAAATAAAGGTTCAATAAATATTTATTAATCACGTAGAAATTTATTTTTTATAGAAATCACTCTTTTTTGACCCTGTATTTATAAATAATGGGCACTTTGTTCTAACAATTGACTTAGTTTATCAATAAGTAATTTTTTCTTCTTCTTAATATTGATTTAAATGCGCTGAAGCGGATTGGCTGATAACATAGTGAGTTTCCGATTTAAAGGAGCAGGATTCGAAGACGAATATTGAGAAGTCCAAGCAAAAGCCCCGATGTATATGAAGAGGTGGACAGGATAAATCTATAAATTGTAAAGTCTTTCTATAATTTAGGAGGTGAGAGGGAAGGGCATCCAGACGCCATCCCTGACACCGAGGTGCCATCCCTAGAGACGTTGGTTATAAATTAGGATGGTAAAATGGAATGTAATAGTGCCTAATACTGTATCTGCTCATATAACTACAGATCCAGTGGTGTTAGCAGGATGTGGAAAGAACAACTTTGTTTTCAATGCATTTTCTACAGTAACCTTGAGATACTGGTTCCAAAGACTTTGAGATTCTGAAACTATATTCAATTAGCAGCACTTTTGCTCTCAATTAATAAGGTTTTTTGAAGGTTAAGTATTTTGTGAGTTGTTTAGAAATGTTCAGTTTGATTGAAATGTTCTATATATGCCTTTCATGAAAATATGCTTTTTTCAGCATTTTACTTTTTAAAAAAGGAATCCTTTGAGAGATGTTTCAAAAATTGCAATTTATAGTATAAATCAAGATATTTTAAAATTAAAAAAAAAAAATTTTATATGCATATTTAAAAATTGAAGGAAAAAGTAGGATATCCTAAGACAGTAGGATGCTTTAAATAAAAGATGGTTTTAATGCAAATAAATATTATTTTGTTACTATTTTACAATTACCTACGCTATATCAATCAATTCTTTTAAAAGAGGAAAAAAAATTTCAAATCTTCAAATAAATTTTCAAATTTTTTTTTTTTTTTTTTGTGACAATCTCACATCGATAATCAGACTTCTGGTGTAACTAGTTTACCTGATTTTCTCTCCTTAATATCCTCCCGGAAGGCACTGTCCTGTACTCAACACCCGTCGATGAGCTGTTCGTGTCCTACTTGAAACCCACCGATGTTCCAGCCTCACCTTTCTAACAGGTAGGAGACTAGGGAGCCCTAGGCACGGGGAAAGAGCGGAGGAGGAATGAAAAAAGAAAAGAAAAGGTATTGAATCATCAGGAAAGGTATTTCTCTAGTGATTATTCGGACGAAGAGCAGGCTGGTGGCTAGCGGCTTCTAAATCGTTGTATCTGTTACAGAATAAAACTGTTGCAGTGTCCACACTAGTTACATTAAATCTATAGGTCAGAATGTAATTCAATAAGGTTAGGAAAGGTAGATAGATGATGAAAAATCCCTTGGGTCATTCATTCAAAACTGCGTAGATGCTGGGAAACAAGCCACAGAAGTAATGTTTCCATTACACGAATTCATCTGCAGACCTATGTTGGACAATCGTGAAAAGGGTAAGCTTTTATAGAAAAAAAAAATGCTGTAGATTATTTGGTAATCCTTCAGAAGACCCCAAAAAGATTCGTTATACTTTTGTCGACCTGACAAGGGCGTGTCTGATTCTCGTCACGTAACTCACTTTCCGCCAGCTATTCAAAAGATGATCTTCAAGAGGATTTGAAGTGTGTTTACTATCATGTTTATATAAACGCTCACTTAGCAACAACAGGATGCTCAGTTCTTTCCATTAAGCCCTTAATGCTCGATTCCCTTAGTGGTTGTTGACACCTCGAAAGGTGAAAATGACGTTTCAAGTATTTTTCCTGTCCTTTCTTTTTTTTAACTTCCCCATTCAGAAATTATTTACAAAAACCATTCACAAAAACCTCAGAGCTAATTTCACTGAAATTTTGCAAAATAATGCGAATATTGATTTTCTAAAACTAACAAATACTTTTTTTTAAACGTGGACAATATATATTCATTCTATTCAATTCTATTTATCTTATTTTTTATTTTATTTTATTCTTTATTATTATTTTATTTATAAATTTCAATATTATTTAGCTTTCTAATATATGAATCCCAAAAGCTTTAAGATGTAGTTTTCCTGAATAGATGAAAATATACCATAGATGGAAGATTTTGCAAAGAACGACTTAATTTGGGCAATCTTAATAATATTTATTTTTATATTATTTATGAGTAGTACGGCACAAAATGCTTATGAACATAACACAAAAGATGCAGAAAAACTTATGGGGCTGATATCTGATAGGGTTAATCTGATAATTAAATATCAGATAATATTTTAATGCTTTTTTGTTGATGGCAACGCATACCATCGAATCTGCTACAAAATCTATTGTGGCGAAGGAATTCAGGTCAGAATCTATTTATGCTCATATAATTTTTCCTACAAATCATTTTGTATTTAAATCGAAACCTCGTAAAATTTTTCGAATTCGGGGGAGTTTTTAAACTTTGGTGTTCAACGATCCTCGGAGATTACTGCGGTTTGACTCAGAGGATCCGTAAGCACAAGTTAACAAAAAGTTAAAAAGAATAACTTTTTAACGTGAAAAAAAGTTAAAAGAGGAAATTTTTCAAATTTTTTTTACCCTTCTTACACTATTATCGAAAAGTCGACATATCGATGAATTTATCAATAACTTTTTTTAGTAACTGGAATCACATACTTATAATTGCAGATGCATATAGTTTTCATGCTCTACAAATGTTAGCAAAATAGAAAATTTAAATTAAAATTTTAAATTTAATTTTAAATTTAATTTTAGATTAAAATGTTAGCACATAAATTAATGCTGTAATACCATTTTGCCGCCAATTGCAATTGTGTAACTTTGTAGTGTTATATTTGTAGTGAACTAACTTTTAGAATTACAAAATTTGCTTACAAAATTTTACAAAAATTATGTAAGCAAAAACTGAACAATCTCCTAAACATAAAGAAGAAACCATGAAAGTTGTGAACGATGATTTTTGTTTTGTTTGTCTCCCTACGGCCATTTGTGAACACTTTAGGCTAATTAGACCGTTGTGAATGATGGAGAGGAGCCAATATTTCACACAATTTGCCTACAAAAGTTGGCAAACATTTTTGTAAGTGAGAAATGAATAATCTTCTAAGCATAAAGAACCATGAAAATTGTGAACGAGGGAGAGGAGCCAATCTCTCACACAATTTGCTTACAAACATGACAGAATTTTATGTAAGAGATAGATGATCAATCTTCTAAACATAAAGAAGAACCATAACAATTGTGGATGATGGATAGGAACCGGTCTTTAACAAAACTAGACAGTTTCTCCAAATTTTTCAAATATCTTGGTTTACCTTTCACTGTTAATTTCTTTTCAAACTTAACATGCTCCACAACGTAAAAGCAAGCAAAGTTTCGAAATAATGTTTGAGTATGAAACTTTCTTTTACTCTAACTACAACGTCAGGTCGAAAAATGGTGGGTTTTTTTTAAAGCACTTTAGCAGAATTAAAACGAATGCGGATTTGTCATGTAGAACTTGCGGATTTGGCATGTGGCACTGTTTGTAGAACATGAATTGAAAAGCATATCGATTTTCGGATGATACGGTGCTGCGACTGATTCGTTTTTACAATGGCAAGCATGTTCCACCACGAAGACAAGGATCGAATTGCTTACCATTCAGAGTCGCGTGGAACTCAACTTTTTTTGCAATCATTTTCGGAGATCACGCGCAGCGAAACCTGATACCCTGGGAAGAGATAAGCACATTTTGCAGGAAGATAAGGTCAAGAATGATGGGACAGGAATCATCCTCGGATGGAGGCGCCGAGGAATACTCCTTCCGTTGCAGAGAGCAGGGAAAGTGATGATGCAAGCACTCAGAATTAAACTAAATAGAGCATCACTCTTATCAGCAGCATACCTAGACGCAGTTTAAATGATGGAAATCATCTAGCTGTACATGGCAATATTTGAATTGAGCACGTCATACGCTGTTCGTATGAATTATTTATAGTCAGCCGTTCTAAGCTAAAACATTTTATCGTATGACGCGAATAACTTAATCTTAATCTTTTTTTTTTTCCTATTGCAGAACTCTTTTGCTAGTAAAGCAAAAGCTACACACTATGCTACTACTACTACTGTTCTACATGGCTCTTTTCAGAATTACTTGGTTTTCTGCCTATAATGGGCTCATTACAAATGAAAACAAAACAAAATAAAAACTTAAAATTGCAGAGTTTATAGACCGGTTGTGGATATTTTGTGTGTATTTTTTTCTTTTGAATTTCCACAACAATCAATTCAATAAAAGCATCGCTATAAATGTTTCTTGCCTACGTAAAATGATAATGTTTTATACAAGAGAAAAGTAAACATTCTTTTTAAAAAAAAAAGAAGGAAACATAACAACTCTAGACAGTGCTAGAAAAGCCGGACTTTAACCTAAGTAGATGCGCATCTTACATCGATGAATACTAATGGATGAAAATGGCTTTTAATGAAATTAATGAATGAATTAAAATACTTTACACAAGACCAAATTAATATTAAATTGCGATAAAATCCAAGATTTCAAAATGTCGGAAAAAATGCCGTCTCTTTTGTTTACACCTAATTTTTAAATACATATCTTCTGCCGGTTTCGACTAATTTAACCTTAAAACATGTTTGTTTCGGTATTTACGTATTCAGCATGATATTGTCACTGTGCATGTCATTGACAAATGTAAACCAAGTTTTGTTTCTGGTGAAAAACGTTAAGTAGAAAATGTTCGTATGCAGAATATGTTCGACAGCGATTGTCATGTCTCATACCATTTACGAATATCAAATAAATTTTAATTCTAATGGAAAATAATAAGTAGAAAATGTTCAAACGCCATTGCCATTATCGCATACAACTGGAGAATATCAACCAAGTTTTATTTCTGGCCAAAAAGTTAAGTAAAAAATGTTTGTTTGTAAAAAATGTTCGAACCTTATTGCCACTGTCGAACGCCATTGGCAAATGGCAAATGGCAAGTAAGTTTTATTCTCCTGGAAGATATATATCAGAAAATTTAATAGATGTAAGAATGCTAGAATGTTATTCGGTGGGAAATGTTTTATGACCGATCTATCGTTGATATTAACACGCACTGATGTTAACACGGACAATCCATTGGCATGCGATTAGCACGTGAGTACCAATTTCATCATTGTGGCATCAAAACCTCTCTTTAAAACTGTGAAACTGTTTTTTTTTTTATGCCATGTGTGTAAAAGTAGAATTTAATTGGTATAGGATAGATACATCGAAGAATACGATCGAATCCCCCTCAGATTATACGCCGTTGCGGATTATAGAAGATATTTTATCTTTTTTTCAGACCATCTGCGGGTAATACAGCGCTTTACAGATTATTTAGAGTAAACTATAAGTACCTTTTTAAATACACAATATAAAATATCTAATTGGACCAATAGTAAAAGCAGTTAACAAAGCTACTATATTAGTGGCCTATTGAAACACACTATTTATATTTTTTATGGATATAGCATAATAATCTAAATTGGTCAAATAATATAGTTGAAAGGAAGGTCATTTTGATGATTTTGCAATTGGAGCGTATGAGTGAAATCAGTTTGCTAATGCGTCATTTAAAGTTGAGTGTGTATTTTCTTCTACGTCCAAAATGCTGTAATTGCAGCAAGGGTAAGGTTACGAAACACTGAAAATGTACATGATCTACGATTGTAACAAACTGAATTATCAATTTAGGATTCCTTTTATTGTTTGTTAAGAGCCATAGGAGGGATGTAATTTCGATTCACAGTCAAACTCATTTACTTCTAACTTTATGATTAAAATCGTAATCGTTAATGTATTTATGTTTAAAATAATTTATTATAGTTCTGTTTAAAATGGTTGTATTTACAGAGTCGGAAAATTATTACATAATTATAAAATTACAATAAAAAAATTCAAAGAGATGGAAATAAACCATTCTAACTTACAGTTTAGCCCAAAATATTCGTAAATTTCATTGTGATTCTTTTGGTTGCTTGCAATACGTCCAGCCTGCACTCAATTTCTTGCCAACTATCAGCAGGCTTCTAAGAAGTCACGGAATTCTAAATGGGCACTATTTTCATGTACAGTTATGGAAGAAGTATTGTCAATCAAAAAGCCTTTCGCTAATTTACCGGAACTGAATCAGCATGTCACAGCTGCTCTTAATTTCGTAAATCCTCATTTTTGCCAATATATTGGCACTCCATTTCATGTAATATATTGCCAAGCTTGTGAGGAGTTATGAATTCTCAGATTTAACTCTCCAATGGGTTTTTCTTGCAGTGTTATGGAAGATAATGTTGCCTATTTAATGTCTTGTATTAATTTTCAAGTACCAAATCAGCATATCCCAGACTCCATTAATTCATAACACTATATATATTTGACAATACACGCCATGAAATCGAAATATCGCTTGGACGTACTACAAGCAACAAAGTCCTTATTTCTTTATGCTAAATTGTAAGTTAGTAAAGGCGGTTTTATTTATTTCTCTTCTAATTTTTTAATGCCTGCAATTATTCTTGGCCTCTCTAAATATTTTTCCTTCAGTACATGTATTAACTCCTTTTTTAAAAATAAATAAATAACAAATATTATAAAACCAAGGAAGTTCAAAATTTTGTTACTAAGTAGTTTATAGCCCCGATACTGTTGTTCATAAGAAGACAAATATGCATTTATGTCGTACAAAGCTCAGTTCCCAGTTGAATGCTCTCCGCTCGAGAAATGATCTCCAAACCTTTTAGATGAAACTGAAAATATAAAGCCTGTGAGAACATTTTGCAAACACTTAGAAATTTTTATTCAGATAGAGTCGATTTTTATGTCACGCATTAAAGGACTAACGATCCGCATAAAGACGACTGGGAGCTACCAGCAAGGGGAAATAAGAGAATTTGTTTTTCTTTCGAGGTTAAACCCGAAATGCTCGAATTTAAAGGTTTAATCAATTTCTAAAGGTTGTTAATCGATTAATCTGTTTTAATTCCCCGCTAGTCATAAGCGTTGAAAATTCTGATTCGCAAAATTCGCTGACGAAAATAGAACATAAAAAATTTAAATATAACTTAATTAAAAATCAATTAAAAACATTTTTTTCAGCATCAAGAGCTTACAGACGTTCAAGCAAATATGCATGGACGGTGGATTAAGAACCACTAACGTAAAATAACATGTTTGGAAGAATTATTGCGTTGCCAACTTTTATTTTTTGCATGTCATCAAGTCCGCCAGCCACCCCTGGTTGAGCATCTGACTCCATATGCCAATACAACACGATTTTTTTTCAAGAGAACGGATTAATAATTTCCCCTTCATTACTTACTGGAAAAAATTCCTTCGGTTTCAGTCCAAGGCTCAGTCCACGGGCGAAGTGATTAAGATACGACCACCGATTGTGTGGAATGCTGAACATCCGTTTTAAAAGCGAAACGGACGGATCGATTACTTGCTAGGGATGTTAAGAAGATATCGCAATTTTGAAAGAAAAAAAAAAGTTTAATGGTTATTGTAGAATTCTTGCATTAATTTCACTTTTGATATTATGCAACTTCAAGATTTTATTATTAAAAACTATAATTAATTTTATTGTAATTTAAAGCTTTCCTAAAATGCCTTTCTTTCCTATTACGCCTCTCTATTTGGATCGACCCAATTTGCGGCTTGCCAAATTTTTCACACTATCGGTCGTTGGATTATTCCACTTTATTGCTTTTCTATTGAACACTAGAAATGATTAAATATCGTATAATTTATATATATAGAAATGATATAATATATATATATAGAAATGATATAATTTATATATATAGAAATGATATAATTTATATATATAGAAATGATATAATATAAGTTAATTATGCGTAGCAATATTCGATTAAAAATAGTTGATTGACATTAATTAATTGAACAGGTAAATTAACAGGATTTCTTCCAAATTTTAAATAATAATTAAATTATTTTTTAGACCTACAAAAAAAAAATTCATCTTATATCCTTGATTTCAGTTTTTCGACATCAGTACATAAAAATGTTAAAAAAAAATAATAATAAAATAAAAATAATAAAATGCAACATGCTTAATTCATTGCACTAAAACAGCCTAAAATTTTAATTTTTTATTAATTGAATAATTTAAATTAATTCATCGTTATATAAATTAATTATTTTAGTTCATGATTGAATGATCATGAATCATTTGCTTATAACACGTTTTTTTTTGCGGCCTGGTGGCCAACTGATTAGCGCTCTGGTAACTCTGGTCTCATGGTAACATGCGCATCAGGTTCGAATCCTGGCGATGATATGGATGTTTGTTTGTGGTTCGAAATCCACGTTAAACTGTAGGTCCCAACCTGTTTAACCCTAGAGTGCACAAGATGAAAGACAAACCAAATCAAACCTATAACATGTTTTTCGAATTTCAACTGTCACTAACTCTTAAATAAATGAAAGAATAAAATTAGCTTAAAATAAAATAATGATAAAAACCAGATTATTGGGAAATAATAATAATAAATGAAAAATATGAAAATATCAAACTTACAAGATAATAATAATAATAATAATTACTGAACACCTTTATGGCGCTTTCTGGGAGATGAATTGTGGTCGAGGATAAAATGTTCAAAAATGCGGCAGAAATACTTATAAAAACATTAAAGTTTGTTAATATAAGAGGCCTGAATATAAATTTAAATTTTAAGACTATTGTTAACAAAACCTTAAGTTAAAGAGACAGTTAACTAATAACTTAACTTAAAGACTATTAACAATACAGAATCATGTTATTACCTAAATTAAAGACTATTAACATTACAGAATCATGATATTACCTAAATTAAAGACTATTAATAATACAGAATCAGGATATTACCTAAAATTAAAGACTATTAACAATGCAGGAATCACAATAACCTAGAAAAATATCCCAATGTTTTGGGTTTTAGTAAGTATCATTTATTTAATTTCTATAACTTTTATCTAAAGTAAATTGGGCCTGAATGTAAAATGACCATTAAATTAGAAATTATTAAGTTAATATTTTAATTTTTCTAAAGAGGAAATGGAAGTCTTAAAATACTATTGTTTGTAATTATTATATAAGTATTATCCTCCTCATTTGTGAAATTTAATATTTACACGTCTTTCCTTATCAAAGTTTATGCTTTCACCTTCGTCTTTCCTAATTCAGTTTTGTAAATATTTGATTCATTTCTTTTTCTTCGCGTATAATATTTTAGAATATTGGAATTTAAAAAAGCATATGCATATAAAAGGTTTGATTTCTTTAGCTTAATATTGTTACCGAAATAAACAGTCTCGAAAATTGGTATAATTCAGTTTTCGATTTAAACTGGTTAATGACTTATTACAATGTAATAGTTGCATTAATAATGCAACAATTTAAAATATTATAAAAAATAGGATGCTTTAATGTTAAAATTACAGTTTTTATTACATTGAAAAAATCATTGAAATTTCTACTACATATCCGATTTTTTTTCTTAATTGTTGCATTAATAATGCAACAATTAATGAAAAGAAAATCGGGCATGTTATAAGAAATACAAACACATACTCATGCGCTCAACGCATATGTGCTTTTGTTTTTATAAAATATGAGTATTAATATAGAAATATCATTTAAATGGTTTAATCATTCCTAAAGTATAATCTGCGTCGAGATCTTAATTATATTATTAGAGTCAACAATTATGTTAATGTTTTTAATTCAATTTTGTTTTTAATTAAAAGTCATAGAACTATATACAGAATGTTATACTGATTTCCACCAATTTTTTTTATGTAGAAATGTAAATAATTTTAAAAATCAATTTCTTTTCAAAGAAATATAAAAAAATATTGATTGAACAATAGTTTTGTAAAAACGAATTTAATTCATCATTTTATTTTAATCTTATCAAAAGTGATATTTATTCTGCAGACATTTACTTAAAAATGAAAAATCTTTTCTAGAAAGGTTATTCTATTTGTAACTACTTTTTATTACATTCTTAATTGCATATTTTTGTTTTAATTTGCCGAATAGTTTTATGAAGGACAATAATTTTTTTTTAAAAACCTATTAAAATTTTAATGGAAAGTATAAATTGTATAATGGAAATGTTAAATGGTAAAGTGTTTCCAAATTTCTGAAGAACATAAATTTGGAAATATAATTTTAATCGTTAAAGGAAATCCCAATAATAATTAGAGTTTTATTATTATTTTTAATTTTAATTCAAGAAAATTGTTATTTGTTATATATTTATGTATGCATATATATATATTATATACACCCTGGACAACTTTTATTGGAGTATTATTATTGCAGTACGTGACTAGATGTGTTTTTGATTTCTTTAATCCAGTTATTATTAAGCAAACAAAAATAGCCTGAGTTACAATGTCCTGAGAGTTTGTGTTCTATGATAAAGCTGTCTCACAGGATAATATGATTAATTCCTCATAGTTTTTGCAGATTTTCTTAACGGTAAGTTTCTTACCTTGCGATTGAATATTATGTAACAAGGTCATATTTTCTATTTGTACATGCATATACATATATACAGCTCCTCAGTTTTTGCCCTTCTCTCTTTTATGTTTGTGCATGTCTAATGATTTTCAATTTTGTCGCAGAATCGTGCACTTGGGATCTCTTTTTCTGCTTCTCTCTCATCTTTTCTGTTTTTGATAAATTTTTTTAATGAAATTCATTAGAAAGCACTTGAAAATTCATATTACGGCTTTGTTTTACAAACTGATTGTGTTAATGACAGCACTCTTCCTTGTCCTCCACTTTTTAAACTTGTGATTAGACTTTTTTTCAGCGGCTTTTATACTATACTTGTATATATGCATACACACTATATACTATTTATATATATACATATACATATAAGCATACACAAGGAAAACCATAAGAAGAACGGATTAGGAACTTTTGAAACCTATCACTTTGTAGTACAAAGTCCTAACAGCATTCTCTATATATCTGATTTTTAAATTACACACACACACACACACACACACACGCACACGCACACGCACACACGCACACGCACACGCACACGCACACGCACACGCACACACACACACACACACACATATATATATATATATTAAAACTGCTAATATTAAATTAATATTCTGAACTGTTAAAATATGATTGCTAGAAATATAAATCGGATGGATGCTTTCTGTAGAGAATTTCGTATGTTTCCTATTTAGTCCCATTAAAAGACCCTCCAAAACAGAATAAAAAGAACAGAAATGTGAATAAATTGCAATAAATAAATTGGACAAACACCAGAACATCGAAATGGAAGAACACAATATGAAAAAAAAAAAACAAAACGTTGTACAATTTTTTTCATGTTTCTATCAAAAAAATAGTGATATGAATACAGAAAAAAGCATAAAAATAACCTATAGAAAATGGAGAAAAAAAAAAACATTTCAAGAATCAAAGAACTTTATCTTTGTCGATATAAATTTACATCAATTGGTATTGGTATTGGCCTTGAGGTATAACATCTATTTACAAAATCACACCCAAAAAGAAATCCATTCATAATTTTTTTTTTTTTGACCAATAAATTGTTTTACTTATTACTGTTTTACTTATTGATGCTTGTATACGTTTCATTATGCATATATAAATTGAAGGATAAATACCAGGAAATCATCTAAACTGTTTATGAAGACTTACTTTTGCTGGTAAAAATGTAAAAAAAAAAGTTTTCTTCCTATTGAAATTTAAGGTTTCCTTTTTCTCAAAGTTTACGAATATTCCCTTTTATAAACTAATAATATGAAATGGTAAAATATCAGATTACATTCAAACTTTTGACTATAAAAAAAAAGAACTTAAAAAATTATATACCATTTTGAAAATTCTATCAGCTTAACTGAAATATGAGTTATATTTTTATTTTAGTATAAATTAAATTTTTGTCTCCATATATTTTATTAGTTAGTGAAATATCAGATAAGAATATGTGTTTCAACTACAAAAGAATATAAAACAGATACAAAAAAACATTTAAGAATATTAACAATAGTTGCAAAGAAAAGAAAATCGAGAATCGAAAGATTTGATTCAAAATTTTACTTTTAAAGATTTGTTCAATGTATTTATTTGATGATTATTATTCAATTGTTAGGTGGAAATATGCAAAATTAAAATCAATATTTGTCTTTAAATTAGTGTCTAAAAAAAGTGGATAAATATTAATATTTTTAATTGATAATAATTTTGACAGTACTTTAGCTTTTATAAAATGAGAAATCAAATTTGAAATAATTTATTGCACAGCATAGAAAAAGTAATGTATAAAAGGATAAATAATTTGCACTTATTCAAATTAGGTAAAATTGTTAAAATGGTTGTTGGTAAAGAAGTTAAAAAATTTAAAAAAGTAATGCTGTTGTTTTCTCGTAAAAATTTGTACAACAATGAACATTATTATTTATTCAAGTTATTATTAATATTAATTATGATTATTGTTCATTTATATTTGGTGCTTGTTTTTAAAATATTTGTTGTACAATATTTTTTATTTTTTAAAATTTATGCAACTCAATAAACAAACATAACAAATTATTATTATTCTATAAATACAACTTATTCTGAAATATACTCACAATGTTTTCATTATTCTTTAAACATTTTTTGTCATTGATTGATAATTGCTTGTTTGAAAATTGTTTGAAAAATATTTGTTGTACAATATTTTATTTTTAAAATTTACTTGATTCAGTAAACAAATATACCAAATTATTTTATTTTCTTCTATAAATAACAATACAACTTATTCTGAAATTACTTCAATACTGTTTTCAGTATTGTGTAAACATTTTTAGTTGTAATTTTTTGTGTTACGAAACATGTGTTGAAAATATTTTTCTATTAATATAACAAGTTTCAAAAATTTAAAAAATATTTTAAAATTGTACTTCAATAATTTTAAAAACATAAATACGGCAATTCAATATTTTTTTCTTCAATATTTTTACATAAATACGGCGAGTAAAGGAAATTATTCGCAATATTCAAAGTAAAATTTTCAAATATTTTGTCTATTTTAAATATGAAGACTAAACATTTAAAAACATTTATAACTAAAATATACTACAATAAAATTATGTATACTTGCAGTGCAATTTATGCTTAGCAAACGGTTTTTATACATATGTAATTTGCTTATATTATTTGAGTCTCAATAAAAATGCCTTTTCAAAATAAATCAATCACTCTTTATTATAATGAATAATTATATCTCAACATTTAAAAAAAAAGTATTATTTTCATTAAATTTTTTAATATGTCTGTTATAATTATATGTATTCATATGTTTTAGAAATAATAAATGTCAAACATATTCATATATTTATATTTTGTGCATTCTATGTGACTTTTAGCTGATTTGGTTTAAAATAAATCATAATTATAAGTTTTATGAAGTAAAATTGTCTTATTATTATTTATTTACAGATTACTTTATTTGTTATTTTTAATTACGGTCAATCAATAATATATTTATGAAATCTTTTATTTAATGATTTTTTTAATTGCTTTCCACTATCATATTTTAATGAAAAAATATGCTTTATACTATTATTTGCTCTTAGAGTACATAAATGAATTTATATATATAATAAAAATAACATAGATGCTTTTATGTAAATAAATTACATCTATATAATTTAAAAATAAAAGCAATATTCTTTAAGCTCAATGCCACTTTCAAATAAAGTTAAAATGAAGGTTAGAAATTTTTTTGAATCTTATATCGAAATTGAAAAAAAGTAAAAAAGTAAAAGTTGCACCATAATTAAGGTTTCTTGGCCACAGACAAAAAACTCTCTTGCTTTTGGGAGAAAACATGTACTTCATATTTCACTTGAGATTTTTTTCGTAATATGCATATAACAAAAAGAGAAAGTTACTTAAAAATTTGAAAGCAATGAAGACAACTTACATAACATTATTTTGGATTGTTAAAATAACGATAAGACAAA
>BPLR01001541.1:0-36317 GCA_021605095.1 Caerostris extrusa
AAATAAGTTTGGTTTGTGGAACTATTAACATTAATGTGATTAATAACAGAAGTCATTCTTTTGAAGTTTAGAATATTATCATCACTAATTTGATTTCATGAGTAACTGGTGCTACAGAATATCTTATTATTATTTACATACTCGTTAATATATAAAACTCAGTGAACTATTTAAATTGGCGAGACTACACTTTGAAAAGATGCAAGTTAAACTTTAAGATTTTCAAAGGGTGATATAAATTTATGGAAGGAAATTTATAATATAAAATGAATTTCTAAAAATATATACAAATAAAACCCTAATCGAATAAAATGTACTAAGAAATCTAATAGCCATTTTTCAGGTAATAAAGATGCAATATGCTTAAGATGTTCAAATAAAAGCGAAACAAAAGAATCATTAAGGGGACATGGTAAGCCTTATCTCCACCATGTTAAAAATTCACCAACTTTAAACGCCTTATTCTATAGCTAAATTATGGCACTTTGTTATATTTCCCACATTAAAAGCAAGAAACAACATCAAAAACTTCAAATTTTTAATAGTACAATGATTATGTGTGAATAATCTGAACACCTTAAATACAGTTTCGACTACATACAGATGATTATGTGTGACAAATCTGAAACCTAAGTACAGTTTTGCTATTAATTCAAATAGTACAATGATCATATGCATCTGTAATTAATATGTCACTGCAATGTTAACTAAAAGCAAGCAAATCGCAAGAATACAACAGCGCAACGCACCGCTTTAGAAAGAAGGAGGTTATGGAATCTGAATCATTGAGAGCGAAAGTTGACATCTTAAAGCCAAAGATAGACCGAACGACGAAATTACAAAATTAAAAATTAAAGTAATACTGATTATATAAATTGCTCATATGGCTGTAGTAATAGTTATTCAAGCTTCTTGGTTGCCGCATATGTATAGAAAGCAAACCAATTTAGTTCCAGGATCATATTCAATCACGTCATCCAATTGGTTAAATGTGTTACTTGATCCTAGTTAATTATTATAAACTTCTTCTGCCATTTTTAACACTTTTTTCTATATTTTGAGACTTGCCATTTTTATTGTAACTGATGTTTGTTTTGATTAGAATTCGTTGATTTCTTTGCTATCTAGAAGTCGCCATTTTTTATTTTTTTATTTGACCACATTGGTGGTAAAAAACCTTGAACCAAAAAAAAAAAAAAAAAGGTTTAACCTAGAATTTCTTTAATCCTTTATTTTTTATAAGAATTTTGTATTATGAGATTTTCTCAGATCTGGAACTTTACTAGATCGAAGTCGAGTTATGGAAAATTGTGTTATAGAAAAGTTGTTCTGTGCCTTTAGATTTTTTTGACATGTTAACTGCATATATTATTTCAGATAGTAATAATAAATCTATATAACCCGTATTTTTACGTCTAAGTTTGTATAATTTACAAATGCTTAAAAATATGTATTTGTTGTAGACATATAAAGAATTATTCTTGACATCTACAGTACCATAAAATGACAACGTAAGTAAAGACTAAACTTTTTCTGAGCAACTGAGGATAAAATATTGTTCTTTTCTATGTATTTTACTCAAAGTTTTGTTTATTCAAGAATAAATATTTTCTTTGGAGCTGATCCAATTCTTGCTATTGTGTTCGTTATTCTAATAGTAAACAAGATCGTTTTTAGTGAAATACGTCACAAAAACATTTTGTTTATGCTTCGAAGGTCTGTAGAAAATTAAGGACTAAACAAAGTTTCTCGATTATTCTTCGAAATGTATTCCATTTAAAAAAACATAATATTCCAATTAAATAAATATATTCTTTATATTTATTTAATTCATTGAAAAAACATTGAATTTTAAATTGGTGGATCATTTACTATCTATAATCATTTTGTATATTATTAAAAATCTGGAAAATTTTAATTAGCATATTTGCCTATTTTCTGTTGGTTATGAGTGTGTTTTTTATTATTGATTCGTTCATTTAATTAATAAAAATTTATTTATTATTATAAATTTCAATTACTTTTACCGAGAAATGTTTAAAATATTTCTTTTAATGTGGATCAATTTGATATAAATTTAATATTTGTTTACTACATTTTTTTAATTGATTTCACATCGCTTTTGAATACAAAGAATCTGACGATTATAATTTCACAAGTAAAAAATCATTAGGAGTTATCCCCTTTGAAATAATTAAAAATTCTTTAAAATTTTTTTATTCATTATTTAGAGATTGTATCGATCTGAACTGAAGAAATAATATAAAAGTAAAGAAATTTATGTAAAACGTATCTTTAAACTAATATATTAATACAAAGAAGAAAATTGTGGAATATTATTTAATTTGATTATAAAATTTAGTAATATGTTTATTATTTGATTATTATTTTTGTCAGATTATTTTAAGATTTATATCTATTACATTTAAAAAGAATAAACAGCTTGTTGCTAACTGAACTCCTGCAATAAATATAGTTTCAAAAATAAAAGTTTTGTTTTATTATTAAAACAAATGTTTAAATATTTATTTTTAATGTGGATCAATTTGATGTAAATTTAATATTTCTTTACTACATGTTTTAATTGATTTTTACATCGCTTTTATATACGAAGAATCTGACGATTATAATATCAAAGTAAATTATTAGGAGTTATCCTTTTGAAATAAGTTTTTAAAAATTCTTTAAACTTTTTATTGATTATTTAGAGATTGCATTGTTTATCTGAATCTTAAGAAACATTATAAAAATAAGAAATTTATGTAAGACGTATCTTTAAACTAGTATATTAACACAAAAAAAGAAAAAAACGTAAAACATTATTTAATTTGACGAACATAAAATTTAGTAATATGTTTATTATTTGATTATTATTTTTTGTCAGATTATTTTGAGATTTATGTCTATTACATTTAAAGATTAAACAGCTTTCTAATTGAACTCCTGCAATAAATATGGTTTCAAAAATAAAAGTTTTGTTTTTGTTAAATTAAATATTTCTTTTTAATGTAAATTTAATATTTGCTTTTTAGTGATACATTCATTATTTTTTTGAGGTTCATATCTATCACACGCGTTTTTATTGTTTTTACATATTTTTACGTCACGTTTTATTGTTTCTACATAGCTTTTGAATAAAAAGTAAATTATTAGAAGTTGCCTCTTTTAAATAATTTTTTAAAAAATTTTAAAATTTCTTATTGATTATTGAGAGATTGAATTGTTTATCTGAATCTTAAGAAATTTTATAAAGTAAAGAAATTTGTGTAAGACGCATCTTGGCACAAAAGAAAAAAATTGTAAAACATTATTTAATTTGACAAATATAAAATTTAGTGATACATTTATTATTTTTTAACATGTTGTTTTGGGTACTTATGTCTATCGAGCTTAGATATTAAACAGCTTGTTAATATAACACCTACAATAAATATAGTTAAAAAATAAAGTCCTTCAGTTCTACGAACTTTAAAATCAATAAAAAACAAACCAAAATTGCGTTCAAAGGTATTATCCAATTTGATTTTCATGGAATAGAGAAATACCGAAGTTCTTTGTTAATACACACGTGCAGTCACTTCCTTTAGAGCGGTCGCAACGGCTAATGTTACTTCTAAAGGTGGATACAATTTCAATTGGGGAACTCCGCTGTCTGGCTTGATCAAGCTTATATGGGAAACAATTGATCCAATTGTTTAGAGCTCTCTGTTACGTATTAAATTAGAACCCCAGTCCGTTTCAAAGACTTTTCTTCTTCTAGGGTATTGTCCGAATGGCCAGCTGCTTGGAAGTTGAACAACGTATTTGTTTAAAATGTAATTTCTCATGTAAATAATTTTAACTTTTTATCGTGTATACTAGTATGCTGTCTACTTTAGAAATAACAACATTTTTGTCGTGTATATGTTTTCTACTTTTGAAATAACAGATAACTTTTCACCTGTTTAAAATATATTCTGGTTTTATTTTATTGATAAATTATGGTTTACTAGAAGAAAAAGTGATTTAAATTAAATTCAAAAGTGATATAAATTAAGTTATCAACAAGAAAAAAGAACTATGCATCTATTTTACGAAAAAACATTTTTCAATTCGTATTCAGATGTAATTAGAACTATTGAATGTTGAGCATTAAGAATATACTTGAGTATATATAATTCAAATATTCATTTCTTGTTCATATTGCCTAACTCGGACATAAATTATTCAAAAAAATAAAATTTCTTTGATGTACAAATAAAATTGATGTAGAATTCACATTTTGACTGAAAAAAAAAAATTGTATTCTTTTATCTTGATTTTTTATATTCTAAAATATTGTTCTTGACAAAGTGAACTATGATCTTTTAAAATTTATTATAAATTTTCCAATTGAATAATTGTGAATTTATAAAACTTTTTTGAATTTCAAAAGAAAAGTCAAATTTTTCAAAAATAAATTCATTAAAATTTTAATCGTAGAACCAAAATTGGCCTTATACAATTGGTACTCAATTAAGTTTTTTTTATATCAAAAGCTTAAAATGAATGAAGAATAATAAAAGATAAAGAATAAAATAAAAATTCATCCATGTAATCACGGAAAATTTTATCACAATTCTTATTTAAAATTTTGTGGTCAATGTAGTATTAAAATAATATTTAAAAATTCAAAATTAGGTAAATTTAGGTCATAGGTGCAAAATGTTAAGAAAAAGCTCATCACAATGAAATAAAAATCAAATGTTTTTAAAACAACTGGTGTATATAAATTTCGATGAAATTTTGCAATTTAAAAAAATTTTTTTATGTAGTTTACTAAAAGAATTTAGAATAAAAAGTATAGAGTTTAATTTGTCATTTTTGATATTTTTATGTGATAGATAATATTGATAAATACATTTATAATACTTTCAAGCTCAGATGGGTTTTTATTATTTTATTTCAAGACGTAATTTAACTCCTTGCATTTGAAATTCTTTGATTTTAATTTTGCTCAAATTACTTTAATATTTGGACTTTCTTCTTTCAAATAATATTTATTTCGATATCTTAAAAATTGGGAAACTTTTTACCAGGTAAACGATTGATAAAAATTGCCTTTTGTTCTATAATTTTGTATATTTTCGAAAAGATTAAATGTTCATTAAATATTCCATACATATTTATAAAATCTCTTAGTATAAAAACTTTTATTACATGACTGTTTTATTTGAAACATGGAACAGTGATGCCAGTTATGAATAGTGATTATACTTTATCACATTACAGATCGGTGACAATTCTGATAAATGTCTTGTGCTTCATTTAGGATTGATTTTCTAAAATCAATGCCAACTGGCGACGGGATGTCACCGAAAACAGGGACATGAGTCTGTTGTCTAAGAAGGAAACATCAAAAAAGCGTTGCAGCCATACTGGTTCATTGTAAAATATATTTTGTTAATTACATTCATCTTGAACATATGACGAAGAAAATTGTTGTACAATGCTTTCTTCTATTGGGAAGAACTTATAATACAGTTCTGCCCAACAGAAAAGAGTATTGTGCAATAAGAGTAAATAAATAATCTAATGCTTAAGACTTCTTAAATGTAGTAGCATCTTATGAGTATCAATGAAATTCACAAATTGATGAATTCAGCAATGAAATAATTTAGATAAATAACACTTAATTATGAAGAAAATATGACTTAATTTGAATGTCTACAGGAATTAGAAGTTTCGTGGGAAAAAAATTCAAATCCTGTTACCTCTGAACTAATAAAGAAAGCTTAATTATTAGACAAGTGTACAAGTGTAGTTATGTACAAGTGTAGTTGGTGGGAAATTAAAAATTATAAAAATATTTCAAACTTATTTATACAACGTCACATTATCAGCACAATTTATATTAATTTAGAAAGTCAATTTATAATTAAATTATACTAATTTTTTGTTATATTACATATAACTTTAAAATGTTAATAACACTATGTCGAATTTGTTTCTTCATTGTCAGTTAGTGTTTTACAACCTTTCCTTTTGGCTTAGTTATTATTCAAAATGCACAGTCCTTTAATCATGGTAATATGTGTACTATAGGGCCTAATGTCCAACTGAATAGCGTTCGGTGCCACAAGTTTCAGATTCAAGCCCCCGCAGTGTCATTAATGTTTGTAGTGGTTTGGAATCCACCGATTGTCTCGATCTCGTGTCTCGATTAATGAATATTTATGAAATTGAATATTACTTTTATTAGACCAATATTCCAAGAAATATGCGTCATAAGGGGGCTGATGGCAGAGTGACTAGACTCTGGTGCTACAGGCTTCGGTTCGGGCTCCTGCTGTGCCATGGATATTTGCAGTGGTTCGGAATCCCCTTTAAACTGTAGGTCCTGGTCCAATATGATTGTAGGTCCTAAGGCGGACAATTCTATCCATAAAAAAAAAGTATCTCATGTTTCCGAATCTTCCAGTAGGCAGACGGCTTAGGCCCACCATGGGACTGTTGCTGCATTGAAGAAGAAGAATTAAAATAGTATTGAAACGGATTTCAACACATTTACGATACTTACTAATGATCCATCGATTACAGTTAAATTTGCCTCTATAAAGATGAGTAGATAAGCAGCTGTAAATAGGTTTGTTATCATATTGAACTGAAGACTTTTGTTATAATAATTAATTCAAGTAATAATAATTCAGTTATAAAACGTAAGTTACATTAGATTACGTTAATTTGCAATCAATATATTATAAAAGTTTTTTTCCGCTTTGCATATTTTCGAACAAAAACTAAACTGGCTTAATTTTCTTCATCGGCGCAACAGTCCCATTGTTGGCCAAGGCCATCTGTCTACTGGCAGATTTCGAGACAGGAGATGTTTTCCTTTGTACGGGGTAGGAGTCAAGCCCTAAAGTTTAAAAATTGATTTCGAACATCCAACAGTCATAGCATCAGGACTGGAACCGAAACCTATGACACCGAGCGCCAAAGGTTTAGTCACTTGGTCACTTTGAACAACTCTTTGCTTTATTTTTAGTGCTATAACAATTTTAGTTTTTTATATTTAACAATAATGCATTAAAAAAACTGATTTTTTTAGAAGAAAATACACATTTTTAAGAGAAAAACATTTTATTTTCTTATTTTTTTAAATAATTTTTAAACCAAAATTTATGTTTTTATCAAATAATGTAGTTAATGTCGAAATATTCACTAAAGGAATTGTGTTTGAAACTGTAACGACTATATTTTCCGGGCTCCTTCTAGTAATATTATGCTCGCATAACGTAACCATTTTCTTTCGAATAATAACACAGAAGTTGAATAAAAGTGCCTACAAAAATCAATAAAACTTCCACGCAACTTATTTACTCTCTGAAAGATTGCGTGTAAAGTCCATTTTTTTAGTATTGTATTATCTCAAAATCGATAAAAAAACAATACAAGCCAGTTTTTAGTGTAGACAGATATTTGATATCAAAAATATAAACAATTTTCGTGTTTCAAAAAGGATGACTGTATTTATACGTTGTTGCTGTTCCTTTATATTTTAAATAAGTTCCTTATATCGTGTTTGGCCATAGTTGAATATATAATAAAGAATAGGTTTGTATGAAGCAGCAAATTTAAAAGATTTTTAAGGAATACGTTCATATAGAATAAATAGACTAGTATTTTGGCTTAAAAGGAATTTTGTGTGATTATTTATTTTAGTTTCTGTGTTTTTATTTAATTAGCTTTCTAAGATTTTAATTTTCCAGAATGTGAAATTTAATTCCTATGTGAATTTATATTGAAGGAAGATTAATGGTATTAAATATATATAATGAGAATTAATGAGTCTTGTAGTTTTTCGAGAGATTATCGCTAGTTTAGAATGAATTATCATATGTTATTAATTTAATTTATTTGTATTAAACTGATAACATTATAATGGATTAGTTTGTTGCTCTACAATAATTTTTTTTGTGTGCACTTTAGGCTGATTATACTGAGACCTACTATTTAACGTGAATTCCGAACCACTAATAAACGTTCATGCCACTCCCAGGATTAGAACCTGAAGCATGTGGTATCAAAGGCCAGAGCTCTGGCCAGTTGACCATCAGGCCGTTAGCATTCTAATTTGAATATATTCAAAGATTTGTTTATTTCGTTAAAAATGTTCCGTGTAAGTCTGATTTTTTATTTTGTTCTTCGTTATTTTTAAATTCCCCATCATTTAAATTGCGACAATATCTGTTCACGTAAAAACTAGACTGGTTAAATAAGACGATGGTTAAATATGTCTGTAGTTTGGCAAACATATATTAGTGATTTATCATGGGGCCATAATGACAATACATAACATTTTTCCCCTTTATATTGTGACTTCTAGTTCCACGCTAGTTCCAAAAAAAAAAAAAAAAAAAAAAAAAACCAAGGCGGTGATTACTCTCAAAGGGTCTATCTGAGGCAACTTTCGCAATGTTGGGAGATGTATTGGAGAAAACTCAAGAAAACTTCCATTAAGCAGCACATGGGCCTATGGGAAGCACGCAAGCTGCAACAATCACTTTGCTTACACAAGTTGTCACGATCATCATTCTGTCTCTTTGATTCTAAAAACAATGTCTGCAATACACAATTGAAGTCTATTCATACTTACATCTATTTTCACTATAACTTACACACGTGGCCTGATGGTCAATTGACAAGCACTCTGGCCGTTGGTGCTTCATGTTCGAATTCTGGTAGTGGCATGAATGTTTGTTAGTATTTCAGCGTGAGATGCTTTGGGAAGACGCCTTTCGGCATGATTATATCCACCGGAAACACCCAATAACTGAAACAAATGCTCATTGAGGAATGGGCATTTGTACATCAACAATAGTATTGGAGGAAGTGTGTCAAGCAACTATTTCAGTAACGGGAGGTTATATCTCTTATTAAAGGACATCTGCTTTGTTTTCCTTCTTGAGCAGATACCAATGTTATTCTTACGATAAAGCCTTTTAATTTATTCCCTCATGTATGCTTTTTTGTTGTTGTTACATTATTAAAATACACTATACTGTCTTATTTTCGTGTCACATCTTACTTGCGGAGTAAAACTAAAGAAAAAAATCATTGCTCATATTTGCACATCAGTATAAAACAAAATTATTTTTAAAAGTTGTTTAATAATTATTATGGTAGGATATTTAATGTAGAATATTAGGATTTATACGTAATATGTAAGGGTTAATTTTACTTAAGTTATTTATAAAATGTGGTCTAACCGAAAGGAAATAAAAGAAAAATGTCGGACGCTAATTTTTTCCTTCTGTTTTATTCAGAAGATTGACTGGTTTCTTAACACGTTGTATGAACTGTGCTTATGATCATTTTTTCCTTTGTTAGTACATACGACATTTGAATTAAAATAAACTTATTAAATTGAGAATTATTCTACAATCGATACTTTACGAAATATTGATGAATCTCTCAGACTTTTGTACCAATTTGCAATATACCATTCAGTTCCAAAAAGGAATCATTAAAGTTTCATAAATATTTAGTCAGGCAGAAGTACAAAGAAACGTAACTACAATCGATTTCCATCAAAGCGCTCAGCGCATTTCCAATTCTTTAACAACAACTCCATTCACATCCCATCAAAGCATTCCTCCAATTATTTGATTTTTAATTATTAACATATTAATCCATAGAGAAGGCATGCATCGATTTACCTGATTTCGTCTAGAATGTCTTCTTTTTTTTTCTCTCTCTCCCATTTCTGCAGTAGATGGTCTTGCTGAAGGTATAGGAAAAGCAATAACATCGTAAATCTCCCGACCTATTTTCTTTACATTACAGATCGAAAGAAATAAAATATTTATTGGTTCGGCCCCTCTACCATCTCGAAAGCCCCCCCCATCCCCCTTTGCAGTCAATTTCCCTTAGATTCGACATAATGCATGGTAGAAGAGAGAGGCGGGCTCTACGTCCATGAAAATCGCATTATGGGATCAAAGAGAATCCTTAAAACTATCAACGCAACAACGTATATGTGAATTTTTTTTCTTTTCTTCTTCTTCTGCGAGTTTTGAATGGAGGATAGAAATAAAATTTTAACAACTCTTTTCTCTCTGTGTATGTGTTATCGCTCGCTTTATGTCCGTGTATGAAATTTGGAAATGGAAGTTGTTGAACATTCGAGGGTAATTCGAAAAGTGGAATTGTTCTCTGCAAACTACTACAGTTCTGTTTTTATAAGAATATGGTATATTTTTTTCTTTCTAATAGAGTCAATCAACTGTATACTTCTACTCTTGAAGATAATCTTTTTATTTATTATATATAAAAACATCATGTACTGGCTTGAATGCTCTATAAAACACACATTAAAGCTTAAATATTACAATTGGAAGAAATACTTTAATATTTAATGCATTAATTTTGTGAATATTTTATTTAACATCCACAAAATATTCACGATATATAAAGTATCTCAATAATCTGAGGTATGAATCTTTTAGAGTCATAAGCAAAATTAACCCTCATTTAATTTATTGATAAATTTATATTCATCTCATTAACAAATGCTGATGATAGTTATGTATATAGTTTAACAAAACGACTGGGAAAATTGATTTTTGCTGCATTGCTACTTCTTTTATTATCACATCATATATGATAAAATGTTATCACTAGCTGAATTAGCTGCCTTGTATCAATAGCCTATTTAGCTACATTGTATTAATAGCTGAGTTAGCATTGTACATTTACAGTTATGCGTTGCATAAACATCTGAGTTAACTACATTGTATCAACAGCTGAATTAGTTGCATTGTATCAATAGCTGAGTTGATTACATTACATCAATAGTTGAGTTAGCTACATTGTATTAATATTGTGTGTAGCTACATTGATTCTAAACTGGTTTACACAACCAGCTTAGGAATCAATGTAGATCATACCAACAATAATAGTGGTAAATATAATTTCACTGTACTTGAATATTTTAAACATATAAAGTCATTTAACAGTAAAGCATACATCCTAAACGAGCCTTTATATAATTTACTGGTCAAAGACATTGTAGAACAGCACTATCCAGCACGATGGCAACTAATAAAAATTACAGAAGCAAATCACATTAATCCTTTGACATTCGTAATCCAGCGAGATTCTTCACACTTCAATGGCGACCTTCAATTGGTTAGCTCTTGGTACCACGGGCTTCAGATCAGAATTCTGGTGGTGGGATGGATGCGTGTTAGTGGCTCAGAATCCACGTTAAACTGTAGGTCCCAGTCTAATTAGCCTAAAATGTGCACAAAATGACAGTAGAGTGACAAACCAAACCAAACCAATCGCACTTCAATTTCAAATAAATTTCACTGTTCAATTCATCTGAACAGAGTTTTAAAAAATTATAGTAAATAATTATATAGTGATAAGTTTTGAGAAGTTAAACAGTGTTTTAATTCAAACTAAACATGATACATATACCACTGAATAATTATATTAAATATGTTATTATTTTTATTGAATAGTTATGCAATTAAAGATCCACAAAAGATCAAAGATGGATTTTTTTTATGACTAATTTCTAGATTGTCTATTCTGCGAATTATATACTGGGCTGACATTAAATAAAAATAATTAATGCAATAACCTTGCTTCGAATATCTTTAATATGAGCTTTTTTTGTGCTTTTGGCAACATATCGTTCAAGAAGAAAACCAATACTAATGAGTTCTCTAAATTTCTAGAAACTATCTTTTAAAGTATAGCTGCTCATTTTATTTATTTTTTAAAAAATGCATCGTTGTTTCTGTTTGTGAATAAGCATTATAAGTTTCGATAAAATTGCTGAATTGATTTTGGTTTCTGAAAGAACTCTTTTTGAATCGATATTCAAATTGGGGACCAGAAAAGATGCACTTTGGATTCAGAACAAGTATGTGAAGAATGCTTCCCCTTTTACCTTGAATAGAAATAGATTTTATTCTCCCAATATGGCTGAGGTTCTTATTTGACAATATATTCAAGAAAATCTGCTTTTGTAGATTACCATTTGATTCCATGTATCCAAAACATGGGCCAAGTTTAAGTTATGCACATTTTAATGATTAACTTTAATCTTTTGTATGATCCTTTTAACTTTTCCGCCACGTAAAAGGATTGCAGTAAAAAAAGATTATTCACAGGGATGTTGAAGTATTCTCTCCCAACTATTGGTTAATTTAATAAACAACATTGTTTGAACATGCATTGTTCAAATAAGGGTGTTCCATTCGATTTTTCTCATAAACAGCTTTCATATCATACTAATCTTTGAAATTTAGGACACAATTAATTGCGTTGCAGGAAACTGCAATGTCGTGTATCTATTAGAATACCTTCTTAATAGAGAAGATGCTCTACTATGGAGTCAGTATATGATAAAAGTTGGAAAAAGAGTATTTTTCAATACGATGTAATGTTCATAAATTCCTATCTTGAATAAATATTCATTATAATGTATTATAAAATTTATAATGCATCAACATATTTGTAGCAGCATGGTACTTGTTTTTTCATATCAGTATTACTCCATATTGTTTTAATATTTACAATTACCCGTTACCAAATTTCTATCTTGAAATTCATTCAAAGGAATTTGGTAATGGGTAATTGGTAATTCATTATAACGTATTGTAAAACTTATAATATATCAAAATATTGATAGCATCATGATTCTTTTTGGTTTACATCATGTTTTTCCGTTTTTTTTTTTTAATATTTACAGTTAACCATTTTATATTTACAGTTACCCATTTTATATTTACAATTACCCGTTTTATATTTACAATTACTCATGTAATCATTATTTCTCCATATTGTTTTTGACCCCATTACCATATTCCTATATTGAATGAATATTCCTTTTAACTTATTATAAAACTTATAATGTATCAAAACATTTGTATCATCACGTTTATTTTTGTTTCACATCATTACTACTTAATATTGTTTTTAATATTCACAATTACCCATGTAATCATTGTATCGTGATTTATATACAAAATATGTTTATATGATCTTCATAAATTCTATGTTTTCATCTTTCAAAATAAAGTTCTTAATAATAAGCATAAACTATTAATTAGAGTATTATTAATAAGACTTAACTATATTATTAGTTTAGCATAACTAGCAGTTTGTAATAAGAGTTTGTTTATACCCTAAACAAGAAACTCTTAGTTTTCTGGTGATTTGCATTAAGATTATATACATGTACTGTAGGCTATTAAGTGCAAAAATATTGATAAAAACAAAATACTATGCATCCAGGTTTTAAGATAACCACTACTAATTAGTTCTAGTAGTATACAGTAACAAATTATTTGACATTGTTTGTTAATATATAATAAATGAGTCAGTATTTAATTATCTATTGCATTTTAACTAATAGAAAAAGAGTTCCAGTTCTGTAATATAAACGATCACTTAAGCTGATGCATTACTAACATCTGGAAACTTGATCTTCTGTTGTTTACCACAATTATTTCCACCTGCCCAATGTGGTAGATAAACAAATTATTCATGAACGAGGCTCCAATATTTCTTCGCTTAATATTTTCTTATCTTTTCTGTGTCTTTATTAATAACAATATACTAGTACTAGATTGAAATATCAAGTATGAAAATGATATAAATTGTGGGTTTCATATTTTATATTGAAAACACTTAGGGAATTTAAATAATAGCAAGCAATATAGTTAATATTCTTCTGTAACCAACAGCGGTCAGATGGTCAATTGGCAATCACTCTGGCCGTTGGTGCTTCAGGTTGGAATCCTGGCGTTGGCATGGATATTTGTGAGTGGTTCGGAGTCCATGTTAAACTGTAGATACCTGTCTAATTAGCCCAACTAGTGCAAAAAATGAGCGTAGAGCGACAAACCAAGCCAAATCTGTAACCAAAAATAAATTATAATAAATAAAAATATGAATTATTTGGCCAAGGAGGGAGCTAGAGAATCATTGGCCAGTTATGATTCACTGACTTATCTGGAATTAATATCATGCACATGATCTAGCTCTACTGGAGCTTTGGAGATTTGCAACAACAATATCCAAAAATAAAGAGAAAACCATGAACTAAAATTGGAAATTTTAGCACACAAGTTGACAGTTACATTAACTATTCCGTCTGTCCCATTATTTGCAGGCAGTTTCTTGGTATATTATACACATTCAAATATCTACAATTTCTTTTTTTCTTCCTTAATAATTATCTAAATTGATAAAATGAAGGAATAAATAGAATAAAAAAAAAAGAATTTATTTTAAATAATGTTTTATTGGTTAATGTGAAGATTGTTTGTTGTACCTTCTTTAATGTAATTTTTTATATTTCGCTATCTGCTAGTGGTTCATTCTGTTAAAAAAATTCATCGGATAACAAACATTTTTATTTGTGTATGCCATGGATGTTTGAATTGGTTCGGAATCCACTTTAAACCGTTGGTCTTGGTCTATTATGACCGTAGAGCGTTGGTCGTAGGGTTGGCAACGCTGCCCCTAAAATGGAAAAAATCAGAAAATTAAAAATAAGTTAAGAACTTATTTTTAATTTTCTGATTTTTTTCCATAAAAATGCATGGTTCAAAAATTGATTGTTTATTAATATTGAAATGAGCTTGAAGTGTTTAGTTATTTTAAATTTGCAAAATATTATAAAATACATTAAACAGAATTATATTTTAAACCAAGGCCTGCTGATTTTAAATTTCTTTAGCTTACAATGAATAAAATAATTTGCTTGCGAAATCGTTAAATTTACGCTAGATATGTTAAGGCTTAACATAAAAGATGCTTTGTATTTTGAAGATAAAAAATGTATTTAAAATTGTGACAAGATCATCGGGCATGGGACTATGAAGTGAGTTTACTGGATATGAATTAAATTTTAGTTCAGATAGTGGGTTCTTAAGAAAAGTGACGTTTTTGCAAAGGTTATCATGCGATTTACATAAAAATTGTAAACTAAACGAAGATACCAGTAATAAAATGAATTATTTATTGTAAAATACGTCTTGAAATTGACGAATTAGATATATTTGCTACAATGGCTACTGCGATGAATTGATTAAAGCAATTTAATGACTAGAATTATTGTTTTAAGTGCAAAACCAAACTTAAAGATCTTAATATGCATGATGGTTCAGACAGCTGACTTAAATACAACCCACAGTAACCATAGTAACATTTTACGCTTAAAAAACATGTGACCGCAAATGCTTTATAAGACGTGGCATATACGGTAAAAAGAGAAAAAAATCAATGAATTCAAAAAAACAATTTAATTTCAATTGCAAGTTAAAACTAAAACTTAAAATTGTATTAAAAATAGATTTGCATTCTTCATTCAACGCATCAGTGCAACCATTCACATAAATATGTGCATAAAAGTTTTTCCAATTTATTCACAAAAATATGCTTTTGCAGCACATGCGACAAGCAGCAGCATTTTTGCTACAAAAAACAAAAAAAAAAAAAAACATTTTGATTTATTTTTGAATACAAAAATATGTATAGAAAGCATTTGCACTGAATGTTGTTATAAAAAGGAGGTTTACATTTATTTAATATTGAGGTTGTTTTTTAAAAAAGATTTATATATCTATACAAATTTATATAACCAACTCTCTGGCACTACATGTTAGACCATGGTAGTCTGCCTACTAGCAGATGCCGAAACAGGAGATGCTTTCGTTTTTACGGGGTAGCGTTTTCAACCCTACGACCAACGCTCTACAGTCATAATAGACCAGGACCAACGGTTTAAAGTGGATTCCGAACAACTATAAAACATGTGGCACCGAACCAAACATGTGGCAAACGTGCTATCTGTGGCACCGAGCGCCAGAGCGCTATGTACTATATATATATATATATGTGTGTGTGTGTGTGTGTGCGTTTATTCGGAGTTCTTTTAAATTTTAGTTTAACATTTTTCTTTTTACTAAATTAATATAGATAAACTCAGCAGCAGACAATGAATACAGTTAAAAAATCCTCAGAGAGTTTTCACGATTTTGTTAACATCGTAACAGGATTTAATCTGTATTGAATTATCTCTAATTCTATTTGTCGAAAAAAAAAAAAAGTGCTAAATTAATTTTTTGAAGTTGTAATAATTTAAAAAGGTACATTTAAAAAAAATTACTCTATCGTAACAAACTGGGAAAAAAAAATACCCTGTCATGGCATAAGTATACTGCATCTCTAATAGATATATACGATGTGTTATAGATATATTAATTTCCAATTATGTATTAGGATTTCTTATTCAAATCCGATCCTTTTAGCGATCCAGACATATATATACATATATTTAACACTTTCGGAAACTTTATACTCCGTTCTAGAGGTGCCGATGCCAATCTACCTAAGGTGAACCCTTAATAACTCGAGCAAGGACCCTAACCTTTTTTTTTTTTTTTTGTTCTTGGAGGAAGGGGCTTACCCAATCTAGGCGACGCCACCTCTGACACAAATTAATTGACAGGGAAGGGCCCACCGCCGCAAAAAATCACAGCAACAAAAAAAGTTTCTGCGGTCTGTCGTGTTTCCATTAGTGCAGCACCCACCCCTCCCCCTTTTCTGACTGATCTGTAGTCATGGCAACCGAAGCAGAAGAACACGAATAACGGGTGTCAGGACATCTCTATTGATCCAACACTCGGGTTTCCCTCTCTCAGACCCCCAATCCACCCCATTCGGAATAAAATGAAGAGGTTCGGGGTTGAAGGGGGGTCCCGTGATATGAATGATTAAGGGGTTGGGGTCAAGTGCAGAATCTCGAAAAGGAAGGGCTGTGCTCCAGAATTAGGGCGATAACTAATCTCTGGGCTGCAGCAGCAAGCAGGGATGGCGGGAAACAGAAGGAGATGGGATATGATGCGGAATGAGCATGTTTCCGATTCGGAAGCTTTGTGGGGGAAAATGAGGCTTTTTTTTTTATGCATGTTAAGGAATACGTTTTTTTTTTTTATGGGAGTCAAGATCGTGAACAAAGGCAACGGTATGAGTTATTTGTGTGATACTGTGTCCAAAAAAAGTAAGACCAATTTTCAATTTAAAATTCCCGAAGCTTATGGAATTTCAATTTCTTTTTCAATTCCCTCTATTAGCTCTCACTCTTCCTATCTTGCTCAAATTTTCCATCGTTCATAAAATACTTTTTTATTCATCCACTCAAGTTCAAATACATTTTTTTTGAACTTGTAGTGGATGACACTGAATGTTAGTACAGATTTTTTCAAACATTAATTCAGTAATTAAATTTAGTTTTTTTTTCGATTAAAGTTGCATGTATCTAATAATAGATGGAGCCAGATGTAAAAGAAAAATTTCAATTTTATTTGTAAAGAACTTTTCTGCAAAATAAACTAAAATTTTTTTTTATATTACTTGTTTATGCGTGTAAAGAAATACAGTTTTTTTTTTATGGGAGTCAAATCGCTGCCTTTGTTCACGAACTTGAGTTACTTGTGTATATGAGAAAGGAATTTTGTACATCATTGTGAACTCACTGGAACATAATAAATAACTTTTCAGTTACAAATTCTTGTTTTTAGCATATTATTTTAAATATGTGATTCTTATCAAAGAGCGGTGGGAGTTAATTACTTTTTTAATAATGAAGAGTGGTAAAAGAAAGGTTAACTAACTTTATTGAAGGGGGGCGGCGATGGGTATTAACTATTTTTTGTTAAGGAAGTGCCATAAAATGAAGGTTAACTACTTTTTGTTAAGGAAGTGCCGTAAAATGAAGGTTAACTACTTTTTGTTAAGGAAGTGCCATAAAATGAAGGTTCACTTTATATTAATGAAGAGCGGATGGCGTTAACAATTTTTTTTTTTTTATGAAAATAAGTGTTAACTATTTTTTATTATTGAGGAGTGGTTGAGGTTAACTACTTTTTTTAATGTAGAGCGGATGGCGTTAAAATTTTTTTTTTTTTTTTTTTTTTTTTTTTACATGAAGAGAGGATTGGATTAATTATTATTTATTAATGAAGAGTGTACTGATGTTAACTACTTTTTAATGAAGAGCGGATGGCGTTAAAATTTCTTTATTATTATTTATATAGATAGGATGGAGGTAACTGTTTTTTGTTAAGGATGTGTTTTCGAGGTTAACTATTTTTTATTGACGAAGTGCAGTAAAGAGGTTAGCCATTCTTTTGTTCATAAAGAACTGTAAAAGAGGGGATTAACTATTTTTTAGTAATGAAGATCGATAAAGGGGGGTATGAATTCAAGGTATTCGTGAAGAATCTCGTAACGGAAGGCTCAAAAGGAAAGATCAGCTATCGTAAACGAAAATTCAAAAAAATGTTTAAAAACGCTTTCCAGCAATGTTAATATATTCCATTATATATTACCATAATATTATGCATCATATTATATTTCATTTATTATTATCAGCAATGTTAATATATTTTTTATTGTGTATTATAGTGGATATATAATATGTTACGTCCAAATATAAAAGTCAACAATATTATATACAACAATATAACTATATATAATGTCTACAATACATCAATACATAATGCCTAACATACAACAATATATAATGTCCAACAATGTAATTATATATAACGTCTACAATATATAATATCAAACAATATAATTTTCAAAATCAACAAAATGTTTTTAAATTCAATGTTAATTAATTTGAATTTAACCATTATGAAAATTAAACAAAATAGATACACAGTCATTTCCTCAAAAAAAAATATTAAATTAAAAAAACGAATTATACATATGTATATATATATATTGTATCTTATTTAATGTAATCTTTATTTAAAAAAAATAATAAAATAAATGGCCTAAAATATTTTAATTATCAAACAGATTTTATTTTAACTCTATTAATTCACACAGAATGTATTTAGAAGGGTTTTTTTTTTCATTATTAGAATCAAATTACCCACACAACAAAAACAAATGAAGAATCTTGAGACTGCGAGCATATAACTCTTAATAAGAACTTTTTTTTTTTGTTCTTGAGATAAATTTGATTATTTTTTTAAAACTTTGTTCTGTTATTTGTGAAACGTTTTTTTTTCCAAATTGTTGTTAAAATCTTACTTTATTTGATCACAGCGTAACTCATTGACAAAAACTAGAGTATAGAAGCCGGTTGTTAATTATTATTAATTTCTAATTTGTTCTTCTGTATGGTAGTAAATGTTCAGATTTTTCTACCTCTAATGACCCTAACACAAAGCACAGATGCATTCAGAAATAATTTTAAGAAAATATTTGCATATTCTTTAAGAGAAATTTTGAAAATCATCTACCAAACATTCAAATCAATGACATGCAAGCTGTCACAATCGACACCAAGTCTACTCATTTTTAAGGTAAGGCCGTAATGTGCTCAACCTTCAGAACTCAGTTGTCGAATAAATTATACGTCTGATTTTGAATTTCGCTTAAAAATGGCCACTTAAAACATTCACTAAAACTAATGTGCAATTTTCAACTTTATTTCTCTTTTGTTTGCTAATAAATCTTTAGTTTTTCTCATACGTAACAAAATCATGGTTATTATTTCTTAAAAAGAACCCCAAGACCTCAGTTCTCTTCCTATAGTAGGGTATTCTCTTGTAGAAATTTCGTAATGTAGAAAATTTCCATGGTTTACTTTTGTTAACTCAAAATCTGTTGCAAATTAACAACATTAATGAGATTCCACTATCGCGTAGGTGTCAAAAGGAATCAGTTTTAGTTTTTATTTGCAATTATATGTAATTTTCTAAACGCCAATTCCTTAATATATTTTTAGCCAAATTTCTTCTTCGGAATTAATAAAAAATATGTAACGCAACTTTCGCTAACAGATGAGTTTTATCTTATATAATTAAATACTTTTGATGATTGAGTTACATTTCAAATAGTTTTTTTTTTTTTTTTTTTTTTTTTTTTTTTTGGAAATTAATTTCGGTAAAGACATTTCTGAAATCGTTATAATTTGTCTTTTTCATTGCAGTAGTCATTAATATCAGGAAAGGAAGAATAATGTCGATTTCAGCAAGAAAAATTGGCAAAAAATAATAATAACTAGGAAATCTTTTTTTTTTTTCTTCAAGTAATACCAGATTGCAACGAAAGTTCAATTTCTTATTTTTAAAGTATGTAGTGTGAAGGTTGGGCAACCAGATTGTAACTGGGTTGAGTTACTTGAGGCACAGGTTTGAGAACTCACAGCTTTATTTACACACATACAAACACCATACACATGCAATTAGAGACATATACTATTTAACACATTTAAAGACATATAATTATAGATTCGTGGGAGGACTGCACTTCTAAGCCGAAAACTCGATACTTGGCTATGCGCAGGATGAGCGAAATATACTTCCTCTCCGAGTCCGTAGGTCAACTAATGCTGCGATATGCGCTAAATATATCTCATGACAGACTATAAATTAAACATTTTCAACGGAAAGAAAAGTATTCTGTACTTCCCCTCGGGTTAGTCTGGAGGCCAACTGACCATTTCTCCTGAATGCCACAGGTGGAGCTCTTACCAACGTGTAGGAGGAAACACAGTTACAAGTATAATCATAACACTGATTATACCAATTCAACTCCTAACTATTTTTGAAAAATCATTAAATTCTCGATATTAATGTTGAATGAAAAATACATAGGGATTATCCATCTTTCAATAATAATAATAAACCTATAAAATTTGAATATTCGATATTTCATCTGTCAACTCTTTAGTTGTATAAAATGTTTACAGAAATCTTTTTTTTTTTTTTTTTTTTTTTTTTTTTTTTTAATACAATTTCACTGATAATTTTTTACTTTTTTTACACGCAAATATTTTTGTATTGAGTACTAATCCCATCTCAAAATTGGAGCTTAAATAATATATATTCATAAAAAAAATCAATATATAAATGTAAACTAGTTTACTAGGCTTATTAATATCTCTTCGGACTCATAAAACGACAAAAATAAATCATTTCAGTATTTGAATTCAAGTTAGCAACAGAATAAATAAATCTACAAAATGTGTTTGCCAGTTAGGAATATTAAGTATTATTAAAAAATCGAAATAGCATAGCATGCATTCAACAAGAGATGAATAAAATTCAATTGCCATTATATATAAAATGAACATTGTTCACAAAAGAGACGACAACATTAAATAGAAATCGAAGATAATTTGGCATGACATAATAGGATCAATATTGAATCCATACACAAAAAGATTTTCTACTTAAAACATTTTCAACAATTGATGTCATCAAGTATTCTATTATTGGAACAGTGTATTGTAACGATAGGAATTGACAAGGCGTATTAATTTTTTAACCTGATAAAAAGACTAGACAATAAATATTGTTTAGATTTAAGCAGATTGCCTGGTGATGAAATTGCAGCTGAAATAACAAAATGTAGATTTAAAAGTATATGTAATTGTACAAACTACTGCTGTGTCATGGTAACGCACACAGTTATAAACATTGACACTAGAAATTTTTTTTCATCTTTTTTTTTTTAAGTACTTTAAAGGGAAGTTAATGTTGTAGTTTTTATTTCATCAACAAAAAAAAGGGTTCAAACAGTAATTATAATGTGTTTATATTTATTTTGTCTGTATAAAAAATGGAACGATGACTATGGAAACACAAATAGACTTTTGACTTTCATTTTGTTTTACCGAAAAATTTATTTCTGAGAATTTTTGTTGCATGTTTATTTACTGGAAATATCAATTTTTTTTTAGTATTTATTTTTAAAATAATTTTTATTCTTATGATATTTTATATTATTTAAATTATTAGAGTTTTGTTGTTCTAAAAATTAATTCAAAACAAAATAAAATACTTTACGTACTGAAGAGATCAGTTTTGTTGCATAAATTTCAAATTATTAATTCAAAACAAATAAATATTATTATTCAAAACAATTGAAACAAATAATTATTTAAGGTATTTATAATAAAAAATAAATATATTAAATAAAAATATATAGATAACTCAAAACAGATATATTAACTCAAAACAAATAATTATTTAAATTCAAAACAAATAATTATTTAAATTATTAGAGTTTTGTGGCCTAAAAATTGAACAATGACTGTGAAAACTGAAAAAGACTTTTGATTTTGATTTTGTTTTTACCTGAAAGATTCTTTCTACGAATTTTTGCTGCATGATTATTTTCGGATAATAGCAATTTCTGTTAACATTTATTTTTAAAACAATTATTTTTCTTATGATATGATATTTTAAATTATTTAAATTATTAGAGTTTTGTATTAATGTATGTTAAATCCATGTTGAAAATTCTTATTAAATATAATTTCAAAATAGACTTCATCGAGTGCAATACGATTATGACAGAGCTTGATCTAATCCTCCATGTATTTTTTAAAGGTTGATTGAGATATGGCCTTCATTTCCTTCAGAAAAGTTTCTTTTATAGCTTCGATTCAAGCAATACGCCTTCCTCGAAGTGGTAATTTTAATTTTGGAAACAGGTAAAAGTCACATGGTGGAATACCAGGTGAACACGGTACTTGATGACATTCGTTGAATTTTATGATGATTTTGGAATTCGCAGATGATCAGGAAATCATATCTTCAGCTGTATAGATGCTCATTTAGGACAAAAAATTTAGCCCTCTCGAAATTAGTCGTGCGGCAACACGTTTCATACCGAAAATATCAGTAATAATATTATTAACTGAATTAAAAAAAGTTAATTTCTCGAACCAACTCCCTAAGATGCATATGACAATGTTTGATCACGCGCTTCTTGATTTTGTCAATATTTTCTTCGGTTGTAGGAGGTGAAGTTCGACCAGAACGAGACAGGCTAATTACCACTTGTCGGCCTCTATAATGTTTGATCTCAAAAGTAGCTGCTGTCAACACACTGAGTGACAAGTAGCGCTCAAATTCTGCATGGCAACTCATTACAGTACCAGGTTGTAAAAACGTTTCTAACTATACTTATTTCCGTTTTTAAGCTGCATATATATATAATAGTATTTATAGTGACGGAACTATTCCAAAATAAATTGCAAAGTGATATATCACCACAAAAGTAATAATATATATATATATGTGTGTGTGTGTGTTGCGGTGATATAATTCTTTTGTAATTCATTTTGGAATATTTTTCATAACTATAAATACTATTAATGGATTTTTTTATATTATAAATATTATTATTAATGAAAGATTATCATATTATTTACATACTACATTACAGCCCAAATTAATTAGGTCATTTAACTTACAGTATTATAAGTGAATTAACATTACATCAAAAAATATACCTGGAACTAACGTTGTTTTTCTGAAGCTTTTTGATTATTTTACAGATCTAGTGATCCAAGCATTATCTTTTAATTGATGCGACATGTTTTTCTCCATAAAAGGATAACTAGCTTCAGAAATTTGTAGTTCTAGGATCATGGATTGTAAACAAAAATAATGGCAATGTCATACTTTTCTATACTGTTCAGGGGGCATCACAACTTAGGCAAACCACAATTGTTTGGCAAACCGTTCCCTCAGTAACTTCCGTGCTTTCATTACTTTGAGTGGATGGTTCTCTTCCCAACATTTCTGATAATTAAATGTTAAAATTATTTTTATTGAACCTGCTGAATTTCCTGATGGTTGGGCCTAAAAGGAGTTCATAGGGTCTAAGAAAACTCTTTCTTCAATATCAAAAAAAGTTTGCAAATTAATGTTGACTATGAGGAAAAATGGTGCTTGTATGCACCGGGCTTATAAACTTCATGAATGGGGTAGGACATACTTAGATAACCCAAAATCATATAGCAATACGGAGTATGAAATGCTTTCCTGGAGAGGTAGTGCATACAAAAAACACCAGGAATGAAATGATATCACGTAACTTTATTTATGTTGTACAATTGTACATCTTCATTATCATTGTTATCTTTATCTTCATTATCAATGTACGTCTTTTATCTTTATCTTTATTATAGCAATTAATTTTATATTGTGTAATCAATGTACATCTTTATTATCAGTATTATCTTTATTAAAACAACTTTATCTTTATTATGACTGGAATTACCCCTTATCAAATATAGTTATATAGTGTAATCAATATAAATATTTTATTATGTACAATCAATGTACATAAAAAAAACTAATAAGATCAACATCTTGGCATGGTGCGCTATTGCTCACTTTCCCAATTTCGGATTGTCGTATGTCGCACCTATCAATGTCTCTACCATACTCCTATCAACCATTTTTCATTTATGATTCGTGACTGCATCCAAAAGAACCTCTCTCAGATAACTCAGTCATAGATATGGCTGGAAGTATCCCTCATCAAATATCATTGAGCGCACGAATGGTGTGTGGCTTGTCCATTGCATTATGCAGCACCATAAACAGGTTGCATAACAGCGAATTCAACATTTGTTTTAACATTTTCAACAACATTTTGTTAGTTATTCATACTATTGCTGTCGCAGTGCATGAAATAATTATTCATAACGCATATAAAGTCACCAAACGAAATTGTAAAGCATTTTCGCTAACTGCAGTATTTGTAAACAAGCAACGTTGCTAGTATGTGATTTCCAATCATTTAAGTACATTGCACCCTTCCCATAGTGGTGTTAATCTGGACAGAACCATTAATGAAACTTTGTTTCTATTCTTTATCTTTATAGCCAGTCGGATCTCTTATTTTAAATACTCCTCGCACATCATGCTATCTCTCCATACTTCGCAAGAAATATAAAGCTTCATACGAGCGAGCGCATAATATTTTAAATCACTATTAAAGTTGTCTCTTATGATACTGGAAAATAAAAAAAACATTCTCGATTAGTTTTTATACACATTTTTTTCATTTCTCTGTGTATACATGGAATTGTAGAAACTAAATTATACATTTTTATACGCCTTAACACATTTGTTTTCCTTTTATAGTTTTTCTTAACAAAATTATTCTATTTAACAATTCTATTGTTTTCTTAACTTTGTATGTTTCTCAAGAATTATATTTTTTAATAGCCATTGTTTAATGCCTCAAAAATTTTAAAAGTCATTTCCAACTCAATAGTGCATAAGTAAAAATTTTCTTTTAGAATTTTGCTTCAACGAAATGGGGATTTAAGAGTCGCTTTTTTCAAACAGAATTCATTTGAGAAAAGTGGTGTTTATTTATTGCTGGTTAAAAGTAGTTTTAAGTTGCTGCATTTGCTCCCATGCACAATCTGCATAAATTCATAATAAGTTCATGACATATCATTTTTTATAATATCATTTTTTTTAGAAATTTGTCACATATATTGCGCTATTGTACATAAGGCCATTTTATTTATTTATTTATTTTTACACAATGCACGAAAGTAGAAGACTTCAGTAGATAGACTGTAGAGATTAAATACTAATTAAGATTAAGAAGATTCATTAGAGATTAAATAGTAGACTTCATGTTTTATATGATTTTTATGTATTTTTTTCTGCTATTTTGTGTCTATAAGTAAAAAAGGAAAAATAAATATTTTTAAATAAAACAAAATGATAAATTCAGTGTCTTATAAATATAAAGATCCTATATCTATGAGTATTTCTTCTTCAACTACATATTCATAGTGGGTGAAGGCAGTATACCTACTGACAGATTCCGAAAGATGAGACGTTTTCTTTTAACGGGGTAGAGTCGTCAGCTCTACGCCCAGCAGTCGTATTAGATCGGAACCTACGGTTTAAAGTGGATTACGAACCACTACAAAAATCCATATCACCACCGGGACTCGAAACCGAAACCTGTGACATCAAGCGCCAGACCGATATCTAAACTCATGTTTGTGAAAATTGTAACACCATGAAGGACTTACGCGAGTGAGCTGAAATTTTCAGGAAAATGCAAATTAGCGCATGATATGCAAATGATTAGAATTTCAAATCCGCAGCGCATGCGTATGCTGAGCAGCGCCCTCTGAACGGTGGATGGATCCGAATAAATGGACGGCTGTAGCGAGGCGTGTATGGTTATCGGTGGTTATCTGCTAGTGGTAAAGGTTAACTCAATCGTTACTTATGCCTCTTCGACGAAAGAGAGCGAGATTTCAACAACTTACAGAGTTTGAACGGGGAGAATCATCGGCCTTCGTGAAGCTGATTATCTTATCGTGCAGTAGTCGCGCATGTGCAGCGTAACAGCAGCACAGTGATGCGTCTTTGGAAGCAGTGGACGGACGAGTGTCGGAAAACTCGGAAATCCGGGAGTGGACCCCGAAATGTGACGTCAGCTCGCGATGATAGACACCTGGTCCGCATGGCGCTGACGGACCGTACAGCTTCCTCTAGACAATTGGCAGCACAGTGGTCAATAGCTACAGGTGTTTCATTGAGTGCTTCATCAATTCGTAGAAGTCTGAGCAGCATGGAATGCGCGCAAGGACTCCTTTATACAGGATTCCTCTCACGTTAAACCATCGCCGCCTACGGCTACAATGGCCGCTCAACATAGAGACTGGCTTGCTGATTGGCAGCATGTCGTGTTTTTCTGACGAATCCCGCTTTAATTTGTTGTACCATGATGGCCGCATTCGTGTCAGACGCTATGCCGGTGAACGCTACCTTTCCGGAGTGCATTATCGAACGTCACAGTGGACGAACACCCGGAGTTATGGTCTGGGGTGCCATAGCATATCATGGACGATCTCAATTGCTAAGAATTGTGGGCAATCTGAACAGCAACCGGTACATCAGTGAAGTTCTACAACCCCAAGCTGTTCCCTTCCTTCAAAGCTTGCCAGGCGCTGTATTTCAACAGGACAATGCCCGCCCTCATATCGCTAGGACTGTTCAATCCTTCTTTGCAACGCGGCAGGTACAGCTTCTTCCTTGGCCTGCGTATTCCCGGATATGTCGCCGATTGAACATGTGTGTGGGATTTCGTTGGTCGGCATCACGCTCGTGATCCTCGTCCTGTTGCTTCTGCAGACGAACTTTGGGTGCGCATACAAACAATATGGAATGCTCTTCCTCAGGCAGACATTCAAAATTTGTTTGACTCCATGCCACGTCGTGTAGCAGCACTTATTGCGGCGCCTGGTGGCTACACAAAATACTGATTCCGATCTCTTGTTATTGTTTGTTTGCTTTGAACATTTAATCCTTTATTTGTACCACTACCACTCAACTGTGCATTAAATTTCATTCAATTATGACGATTCCTTCATGGTGTTGCAATTTTCACAAACGTGAGTTTATGTATGTACTACAGGACAGAAATAATTAAGACATCAAAAAGTTACTTTGTCAAATTAGCTGATGACTTTGGCATTTTACATCACATTTTTGCACAAACAGGCTGTATTGTGATATTTAAAAAATATGTATTAGAATTTATAAATATACTCTTTTTGCACAATTTCATTGCCATGGTTGGATTCAAAGATTGTAAAATAGTATTTATACGAACGCATTAACTTCATTTTGTACTAGGTGTTGTTGTTTTCATGAAATTGTTATGCAGGTTCTGTGAATGATATCAATATATTTACAATTTTTAAAATGGTTTGCAATGGACAACAATTGCCATGGCGATACGTAAACCTAGAGAAACAACAAAAGCTAGATTTCAAAAAACAAGTAATCCCTCTCTAAATAAATTCCTAATTTAGCTTTTCTACAGCCCATTTTTAAAATAAATTTGACTCTAATCCTTTATAATCGAAGTTCCCCAATTAAAAATTTAGCTATAGATCATTATTTGCCAAAAGAAGGCATAAGCAACAAACCGAGGGAAACATCAAAAGGGAAGCTTCCAACATGCCCCCCCCCACTGCATGCCGACCCCCTCTCCCGACTTCCCTTCCGGGCCCCCCAACTGCACATCAAACCGCAAAGTTTGTCCAGGGTTGCTCTGGGCGGCGCATCGATTCAAATCTAAACAGAGTCTGGCAATTAAAAAGCTCTGACAACGGTAAAAGGATCAGGAGATTTCCGTGCATTAAAAGGAGGGACGTACATTCTGAATACTGGCTTGCAGGAATGAGAGTTAAAGCAATGGATTGTTTAGATTTGAATCCGTTGTTTGCAAACGTTTCTAATCACGTTATTTAAAACAAACTAAAAAAAAAAAAAAAAGGTGGATTTGTGGTTTGTAAAGTCTCTAAATTATAGTTTATTTTTTTTTGTCGCTTTTTAATTAAAGGCTATGAAAATTTAACAGTTAGATAGTTTTAAAAAATATCTCTTTGTAGATATTGCTGAAGTTTGTATAATTAGTTGTCTTTTGATAATTTATTGTCTTTTTTTTTTTAATTCACCTATTGGAAAAAAATTTAAAGCACCAATTATTAACTTTTGGCATGATGGCCGAGTGACTAGAGCTCTACTCACCCGCATTCGTTGCCATGGATGCTTGTAGTGGTTCGGAATCCACTTTAATGGTAGCTCCCTGTCTCAAATGGCTATAAGAGCGTCACAGAGCCCACTCAGACTTCTCACCCACATCATTCCCAAACTGTAAGGGCAACTCAGCTTTAGGCACAGTGATGTGATGTGGTGGGGTGTAGTAGTAATAGTATTCATATTAGAACTGATTCCTAGGGCTTAAAGTGAATTCCAAACCACTACAAACATTCGTGACTCCGGCAGGGCTCAAACCCGAAACCTGTGGCACCGAGCGGCAGAGTGGCATTTAAGCGACATCTACAAGACAGAAATAATTAAAGCATCAATAAGAAATAATTTTGTCAAATTTAGTCTTTTACGTCAACTTGCCAATGATTAAACTTTTTGCACAAATAGACTGTATTGCGATATTGAAAGAATATGTATCAAAATTTATGAGCGAACTCTTTTGTTAAATTTCATTGCTGCGATTGGATTAAAATTTTGTAAAATAATATTTATACTAACTCATTAACTTCATTTTGTATTGTTGTTTTAATCAAATTTTTAGTTTTGTTATGCAGGTTCTATAAATAATATCCATATATCTTCAGTTTTATTTTTAAAACAGTTTGCAATGTCAGGTGAGACAACATTAGCCATGTCAATACATAAAACAGAGGAAGACAACAATAGCCCTGATAATACATAAACAGAGAGAGGCTGCAAAAGCTAGATTTCCAAAAACAAGTAATTCCCTCTCTAAATAAATTTCTAATTCAAACTTTTCTACAAGCAACTGTTTTTCAAAAACCGAATTTAAAATCATTTTAACTCTAATTCTTTTTTATAATAGAAATTTCCTAATTAAAAAATGTAGCTACTGATAATTATTTGCCAAAAGAAAGAATAAGCAACAAACCTAGAGGAGCATCAAAAATGGAGGCTTCGAACATGCGCCCCCGCCCCCTGCAAACAAACCCCTCACCGACTTCCCCTTCCGGCCGCCCAACTGCATATCAAACCACAAAGTTTGCCCGGTTGCTCTGGGCGTCGCATCGATTCAAATATAAACAGGGTCTAGGCCGGCAATTAAAAAGCCCTGCCAACGGTAAAAGGACCAGGATATTTTTGCATTAAAAGGAGGGACATAAATACTGAATACTGGCTTGCTGAAACGACAGTTAAAGCAGCGGATTGTTTAGAATTCCTTTGTTTGCAAACATTTTCAATTACTTTATTTAAAGGAAACTTGCTAAAAAAAGGTGGATGTGCAGTTTGCATAGTAGCTAAATTATATTTTCTTTTCTATTATTTAATTACAGATTATGAAAATTTAATTGTTAGATTGTTTTAAAAAAATATCTCTTTGCACATATTTTTTCTTTTCTTTTCTTCACACCTCAGGTGAGTGGTGCATCGATGGGCGAACAACCCGCCGATGTGAAGGAAAGGACAGTGCCTTCCAGGAAGACTTTTAGGAGTAACTGCCCCTCATTTGCATTTCTGTATAGCAGAAAAACTGAAAATTCCGACAAGGCAGCCCAACTATCAATGAAAGATATATTGTCCCAATCACCATCCAGACCCTTCGTTTCTGAAACAGTGAACAGTGACTACAACCATGCCGCCAGCATATTCGAACCTAAACCTCCTGCACGCTAGCTGCGCACGTCACCATTACTCCACGAATCGGGCTTCTTGTAGATATTGTAGATATTTTGATTATTTACTGCAAGCGCCAATTATTAACGCAGGGCCTGATGGCCGAGTGTCTAGAGCTCGGTGCTACCGATTTCGCGGTCGCGGTCGGCGGTACCATGGCTCTTTGTAGTGGCTCGGAATCCACTTTAAACCAGTAGGTCCCGTTTTCTATGACTGTAGAGTGTCACTAAGCCCAATCAGACTTCTCTTCTCCATCATTCCCAAACTGTATAGGGCAACTCAGCTAGGCCCAGTGATGTAGTGTAGTGTAGTAGTAGTGGTCTAGTATGACCATTGGACGTAAGGTTTGACAACCTTAACCAGTAAAAAAAATAACATCTCCTGTCTGAAATCTGCCAGTTGGCAGACGGCCTTGGCCCACCATGGAGCTGTTGCGCTAACGAAAAAGAAGAATTATTAACGTATTACCACTAAAGTCTCACCTAGCTATTACTAGTAGTATTTACTATGAAGAGGTTGCTAACAGACACTTTCTGATTCCTGTGGAAACCCACTTTTAGACGACTTGTTTGAATTTTTCCAAATTTTCTTCATGTTAAGGACACAACGAGAAGGTTCAACACAAATAGAATTTCTATATTTTTCTTTTTAATGGATATAATGTACCAGGCTCCGCGAAATGCAAGCCTTAGTAATATCAAATCTACTTCAATTTTGTATCAGCAGACAATGATTACAATATTATTTCAATGATTACAATATTATTATACAATATTTAATTCAAATGGTTACAATATTTATTTCCTTGATGATGCTAGTCTATAAAATAATGAATTCGTTTTATTTAGTATGGTCACGTGTTTATGAAAATACATTTTATTTCCATTTTAATAGTCTGAAAATTTTTTCTACTGTTAGAAAATAAGTATAACTTGTTACAAAAATAGTTACAAAATAAATATAACTTGTTAAAGGTTATTAAATATCGCATCATTTTATTACTAAATATGTATATTTACTAAAATGGAAAAATTATTTTTTTTTTAATAATATAGTATTTCCTACTAATAATTTTTTTTTTTCCCTTATGGAAATAAAAAATAAATAAATGCTAAACATTTCAATATTTTAAACAAATCTGTAATCGTAGTGTGACCATTAAAATTATAATTTAATAGTAAATCCAAATTTTTTAACCAATTCGTTATAGTAACAGAAGCCTTTATATTATTTTTATTAGCTTTAAAATTCGGATGCGATAGTTTTTACATTGAAATAGAATTATTTAAATACTCTGACTACTTCAAAGTAGAAGTGAAATACTTAAAATGTTCAAAAACTTCATAAACTAGTACTCTTCATAAATATATAAGTTTTCCTAAAAGAATTATTATTAGTTTTCGAACATTTACTTCGAATGTTGAAATATAGCTTCAAACTGCTGCTAGATAAGGTAAAATTGATGACACGAACAAATTGAAACAGATAACTCGACTAAGAGTCCGAAAATGCTGCTGCAAGTCGACCCATCATTTTAGATTTGACAATTTTAACTTGATTTAGAAAGCCTCAATATGGCTAGACGGCGAACATTCGTTACCTGAAAGTGGCATCACGAACTTTTTAGAGCGCCGCCTGACGGATTGCAGCGCTAACAAATAGGATGATTTGCGAGAGCGGGGAAAAAAAGAACGGCAAAAGAACTAAACCAAGTTCCTCTACCACTCACAGATGGACGTTTTACAGAATTTTGCACTTAAATCGTTAGCTGAGGCTTTCGTAGTAGCTGACATTCTAACCCCTGGGATCTTTTAACCTGACATCCATTTTCGCTGACATATCGTTTGCTCAGTTTGCAATTGATCTGAAGTGAAATACGTTTAAACTAATACCGAATTCAAATTCGTATCTTTTCATGGCGATATTTTAAGGAGAATATATTCATTCTAATCCCATGAAAATTAAATTTTCTAATGAATTTAAAAGTTTTAAGAATTATAAGAATGATAAATAAAAAAATGAGATTTAAGATCATGAAATATGTTTTTAAAGCAATTTTTAGGTTGAAAGAAATGCATATTTAATTATAATATTGCATCTGAAAATTATTTGAAATTAATACAGTTAAAAATTTTTTATCTCGGCAGTGTAATTTCAAGAAAGAAAATGTTTTTAAAGAAATCAGAGATTTCCTCGAAGGTAGTAAACTATTTTCTGTAGATTAGTACATAATTAAAATCTGTAGTGAATGATGCATTACTCATTCATATGCAAAAAAATTATTAGGACAATTATCTCCAAATTTGACCACTCTTGTAAGCTTCAAAAAAGTCTACGCTATTTAGAAAAAGCTTTGCTGTTGTAACGTCTCGGCGTATACTAGACCTGTAAATAGCTTCAAGAAAGTCCACTTTCAGGGTCATGGAAAATATTAATATTTATTTACAAGCATATATATATATAATGCTTTAAATATATTATATATATATATATATATATAGCTTTCTTAAATAGCGTTGATTATTTTTGTATATATATATATATATATATATACAGAACTCTGGTTAATGTATTATTTACAAAAAAAAAAAAAAGAGAATGAAATTGAAAAATCTAAATTTGATTCGCAAGTGCAGTTTCCTCCAAAGTCTAGAGTCTGCGCCAGATCTTAATTATCACACGGAGTGATGCACGAAATCTCAAGGAGCTTTGTAAATCTTTTGCCACATGGCAATCGGCATGCTTTTGTAAGCAGGCGGAATCTCCGGTCAGCTCAGCCACTTTACAGAAAAAATGAAAAACAGCACTTTTTGCCGACTCGTCGCAGAACTCTCTCCTCTCCTCCTTCAGAAACTTCCCTTTAAAAAATCCTTCAAGGGGGAGGTTAGCTTCCTCATTTCTCTTTAGAGTGGACACTTCTTCAGCCCCTGGTCTGTCACCCATCACGTAGCAGCAACTCATGGAGTTGTCCATAGTTGCTGATCCATAGTTTGCTCGATCTGCGAAGGTCGAACAAACAATCGCTAATTTCATGATGCGTCATTATCCATGCCACTGGTTATCTGCTGTTAGATTTCAATGATAGATTATTATCATTAGAACTAATGATCTAATTATTATCATTAGCTAATTGTATGCAGTATGAATTTCTACGATACTGTTTATCTGCTGTCAGATTTGAGTGATGGGTTGTTATTATGCACTTGTTAAACAATATACATTTTATCCATCGAATGCTATATTTTTCCTAATGGGAAAATGCTACACTATTTTCAAGATAGCGGTTTACTCAGGGATTTTCGGCGTCACTCAGAGCGCACTACTGGGATTTTGCTGCATTGAATTTTCGTTGTTATTGCATTCTTCAATAGACGTCCTCTTCATAGGGGTGACATTTAGGATTCTCCCCTTCTTTCTATCTTATACAGCTTATTGAAAATACTTTCAGGCTCCCGTATTTAACATACTCATCATTGACATAGACTCAGGAGTTTTCTATTTAACATTGTTTGTCGGATTTTCAACAAATACAAACCCAACCTCACCATAGAACCCAGGCTCCTTCTTGAAAAAATTTAAAGTTGCTTATTTAAAAATTTGAAAATTTGTAGATCTTTCATCAAATATCTGTCAAATTTACAGATTTTTTTTTTTTTCCTGTAATGTTTTTTACCAAATTGACAAGATTTCAACCTTCTCCTATAACAAAAAAGATTAAGAAAACATTTTTAATAACAAGTCTATGCTACAAAAAATAAGAATTTTCATAAAATTCCTAATTAATAAAAAAATTGAACATTTATACACGTGTTTGCAAGGTAATTCCTAATTATATTTAAAATAAATGAAATATTTAAAGATTAAATTACCGACAGTATTTGTAACAATAAATAATAAATTTACAAAACGTTTTTTTAAAATTAATGTTTAATTCAGAGATTTTCAAGGGTATATATAGGAACTAGAAAAAAATTTCAAAAAAAAAAAAAAAAAAACAACTTTGTATTTTTTATGATTTAAAAAAATATATAGTTGTAAAAGGATTATTTGGTTAAAAAGGTTGAAAACTTACCCTCGACTTTATTGTTCTCTGTCTTTCAAAAAAAAATAAATAAATAAATTACCTATTAAGGTTTTTTTTTTTTTTTTTTTTTTTTTTTTTTTTGTAAAGTTTAAAGTCAAGCCATTATACGACGAAGGCAGTCCGGTTATTTTAATTATGAACTTCCATTATAATCCGTTTAATCCTTTTTTATAATCCGTACTTTTAATTAAAGACTTTTTCTGTTGAAGTACGATGAAAATATAATCTTTTTTGTGCCTTTTTTTTTTTTTTATTCCTCCATTAATATTTTTTTTTCTGCTGGCATAAAAAACCTAAATTAGTCTGGCCAAATCTGCGCTGCTTTTGTCTCGGTAGACTTGAAGATAAAAAAAAAAAAAAAATGGCAATATTTTTTTTTTATTAATTTTGTTTCTGGAGAATTGAAAATTCCTGTCTTTTTTCTTCTTTTTTTTGACATTACTTTGCTAGTTAAGTGTGTGAATTGAAGATGGAAAACTATCCACTTAATTTATTAATATATGTCTGATTTAGGAGTTGGATAATTATTTCAGAAGATTGGTTGTTACTGGGAATTTTTTATTTATTTATCAAAAACTGATTCTCATCATTAAGTATGAATATTTTATACTAGTATTTATTATAGTTACAGTTTTTTGTACTACTCATTTTGGAATAGTTTATTAGAAAAGTATTGTTACTTTCCTTTTCTAATTCCATAATGTTTCCTACTGTCATGTCAAAAAAAAAAAAAATTGTAATCTTCATAGTGCTGAAAGTAAATATGTTTTTATAGTAAGTCACATTTTTTAAACTAAATTTTATTTATAGAAGCTCTAATCTGAGTAAATCTATAGATTACTGTAGTATTTTTCTCATGGGGAATAGCATTCATTCCAGGAGAGAGAGAGGAATGAATATATGGCAAGTACAAAATAACAACCTATCTTTCAAATTTGACAACAGACCAGCAGTATTGGGGGTAGTTATATTAGATGCATTAGTGTTTTGTACTAATGAGAACAACCCTCAAACAAATATTTTTGTATCAGGTATAATGAGATTCAGAAATTAGAATGTCTGTGCCACCTTCTTCAGGTTGAAAAACTACATAAGGAATATGAACTATACCATAAGTTGTTCCATCGTGATTGGTGATAGACCATGAGCTGGAAAAGGTCCACTCAAGTAGAAGTCAGGGAAGCTGATCCCCTTCTTGATGGATTGTTTTTTAAGAGGAGGTTTTTGATGAAGAAGACAGGGTGACCAGAAGTGTATCTTTTTTTTTTTCTTCTGAAGTACTGAATAAGCCCTGAGTTTCCGCCTGTTTTCCAAAGTGAACCCCTGTGGTTTCGTGTACTACGTGGGATAATTAAGATCCGCCGCAGACAGGAAATTAGATCTTCGATGTAGACTCGAGAACTCTAAAAATCTCCAAATTTGTAGTGAACTGCACTTAGATAAAAGTTAATTATTTGTTCCGTAAATTATAAGCCTCAAATGTTTACGTGTATTCTCCTATTATTTAAGTTTTCCTATATCAATAATAACATTGCTAACATTTATAATTATTCATTTCATGCGCTGATCATTTTAATGAATCAAAATGGAAATTTAAAAAAAACATTTTTAAAAATAATTTATACAATGAAACATATCTTTGCATCATTTTTCTTCTTTTTTCATAGTGCTCAAAATAAATTGTAACCCTTACAAAAGGACTCAATATTACCAGAAAAATATACTTTTCTTCTGCCCGTGCAAATCATGCCCTTCTCTATCCCACAGAAATTAAATTTACGACTATTTCAACTACATTTAGCCACGTCCAGACGAGAGTGCGAGAAAAAGCGAGTCGATCTTTCTCGGAGCGTCTTCCGTCTGGACCGCGCTGCCAAGCCACGTTATCTGTTAGCTACAACTGGTCGCAAGTGACATCCGCGAGAACCCTTTTGATGTGCGGAAAAACCGACTTTGATCGAGTGGGTGCGCGATGACTCACTCAAGCGATTCGCGCAGACTGACTCGCTAGTTCTCGTACTCTCCCCTACACGCCTCTTAATTCGGAAGATTTTTCCTTTTTAAATTCCTTCCATTAGCTCACATTCTCCTATATATATATTCTTGTTCAAATTTTCAATCGTTCATAAAACACTTTTAATTCATCCACTCAAGTTCAGGCCCATTTAGACATAGAGGAAACAATACGT
>BPLR01001542.1:0-123147 GCA_021605095.1 Caerostris extrusa
CAAATGAGATGTTTACCATACCAGAAAGATTAGAAAAATAAATAAGTAAAACTGAGATAAGATCAAGGCGTGTTTTATCACACTTGCTACTGAATCCCTTGGTTTTCAAACAGTTCCGTTTAGCAGAAGGTATTTCATCACGTAACGTTGATGTGTAAGTATTTTAAATGACGAAATATTTAACGAAATTTTTCAACACACACAAGAAAAAGTAGATTGACTTGTCATATTATTTAATATACGTTTATATCTAATAGGAAATTGCTTAAAACGAAATTTAACATAATTTATTCAAGGAAGATTTAGCCTGAAATATTGGATATAGGTTTTAATTAAGAAAGAGTCACTTTACAACCTTCTATTCTTAAATCTTGCATCTAGAAATAAAAATTAAATCGGTTTTTTTGAATATTGAGAATTTACAATAGTTAATTTAAATAAGAAGTGAAAACCTTCAAATATTTACTTTGTTCTGAAGATTTAATTTAGAAAAAAAGACATGAAAAATTACAAAACATACCTAAGGAGACCACATTTTATTCTTTAGAACAACACCATTTTCTTTCTCGACATAATGACGGAATCAACTGAAAACCTGTTAATTCCTATCCGCACAAAAGAATATAATGCTGCCCAGATGTCGCTTATTATTACAAAACCTGTGATTGTAGTGTTTAAATTTTTTGGAGGGAAGGGGGTATTGTGTTTTGTAATATTTATTTAGAAACATTAATATTCAGAAATAGTTTCAGTTATGGTGTTCTCTAGTGAGACTCGAAAATAAAATTTTTCATGTTAAATCGTTATCTATGAGGCGCTTACAACTTTGAGTTCTAATGATATCTAAGAAGGACTTTTTGCCGATGAATATCAGAAGCACTTTTTGCCATTGGATAGCAGTAGCACTTTTTTTTGCCATTGGATAGCAGTAGCACTTTTTTTTTTACTATTGAATAGCAGTAGCACTTTTTTTTTGCCATTGAATGCCATGCGGCTGCCACAACCAACGGATGAGCTATAACGACACAGTGTTTTTCCCATTTGTATCCATCAGGGTCCTCGTTTCTTAAAATAGCGGAATGACTAGCTCGAACCCTGTGTGTGGGTCAATTCTACACATTACTATTGGGTGACAGATCAAGGCATAATGCTATATTTAAACTATTCCTTTTTTATATTGCATATTTTTAGTGTCAGGTGCACTCATTTCCTTACAATCTCCATTCCGGTGGTACCGTAATATGATTTTCTTAAAATAGTACAATAGCGACTGTAACAGTATCAGTGCCATTATGGGCTTGGCTGGAACCCTGTGTGGGTCAATTCTACATTACTATTAGGTGACTTTATGTATTTTTTAGTTTATGAGAATCAGATTTAAATTACATAATGCTACCTTTTAAACTATTCCCTTTTTTATATTGCAATAAATTTTTGTAATTTTGACGTCATCCTAAAATGTAATTTACGGTTTTTCTCGATTTCCTTCCTATTGGCAAGTTTTTAACTGCTATACAAATTTTTGTTATATTCAGGAAGCTTATAAACTCTACCGGTATAAAGTCTGCAAAAACATCACACACAGTAAAATGTTAGTTGGACGTTGGTGTTAAGAAATGAAGGTTTAACTTATCGTGCTATAGGAGTGCAGTTCAATATAAGTTTATTTACTGTCAGAAGTGTTGTAAAAAAGTTCAAGAAAACAGGATCAACGGAAAATAAAGACTAGAAGTGGACGACCTCGAATATTTTCTACAAAGAGAAGAACGTGTCATTATTAACAAGGTTAAGAAAAACCTAAAATAAGTGCACCCCAGATAGCTAGAGATGTTGCTCACTTCAGCGTACAGACTGTACAGAATGTTTTACACTAGAGAAGTTATTATGGAAGGGGCAGCTAGAAAGAAACCATTCATCTCAGAAATAAACAGGAGAAAGAGGTTAGATTTCGCATAAAAGTCCCACGTTGATTTATCTGAAGAGTTTTTGGAACACAGTTATTTTTCCGACGAATTAAAGTTTAATATTTTCGGCAGTGATGGACGACGATATGTGTGGAGGAAGCCAAATACTGAATTGGAAAAGCAACATTTAACTGCTACTGTAAAGCATGGTGGACGCAGCGTCTTAGTGTGGGGCTGTATGGCAGCTAATGGAATTGGCAACCTGCATTTTATTGATGGTATTATGACAGCACGTACATACATTGACATTTTGCGCCATAACAAAATCAGTGCCCAAAATCTTGGCTTGGGAACACCATTCGTTTTTCAACAAGACAATGACCCCAAGCATACAGCGAATCTCACCCGTGAATGGCTACTCTACAATGCTCCTCGCCAATTAAAAACCCCACCTCAATCGCCGACATCAAACCAATTCAAAATTTATGGCACCTGCTGGATCTAGAAATCAAGAAACAGAAAGAACAGACCTCAAGAAATCAAGAAAGACGACCTCAAACGTGTATTCTTGCAAGAGTGGCACAAAATTCCCAACAGTACAACAAAGACCTTAGTTTACTCTATGAGAAATAGATTACAAGCTGTTATAGATGCAGAAGGTATGCATACAAAGTACTAAACATATACTGATTTTGTTTTCGCTCATAATTTTGTCAATTCCATAATTTTGCCAATACTTTTTCATCATGTAAATTTTGGATTTTCTCGTAGATTTTGACTACAAAAAATATTTAAATGAAAATTTCGTTATATTTGTTTCTTTTCTCCTTCTGTAATCGCTATGTTAAAATAAAATTTGTAAACATACTTTGTAAGCAAATATGATCATTTAGATTGCCAATACTTTTTTTTTATTCACAGTAAATCTAATTTATTATTTATAAATTGAAGCAATATATAATAATCATAAATATCAACTTTTATATTGAAATAAACAATGTTTTTTTTTTTCCTGACTAGCATATTTGACTCAGCGTTATCCCGGTTACATAAAAATAGAAACTTTTACTTTTGGAAAATTTCATTCAAAATATTTCTGTAGTATTAGAGCTTTTAGATTTCAAATAAATCAACTTAAGTAATATAAATTATCTAAATATGGCAATCACTTTTATTCAAGACATCCCAATAATGTTTTCACTTTTAATCTACTGACATTTATTTTTCAAAATATAATATATTAATTTTGAAAATAAATGGAACACTAATGCTGTAAATTACATACCTTATATTTTGACAACAGCTAACTAACTAAATGTTTAAGGTTACCACATTTTGGTGGTGTGAACATCTGATGAATATAAAGAAAAGAAGGTTTTTATTTATTTTAATTTTTATTATTTATATATTATTATAATACAATTTATTATAATAATATTTATTATTATATTAAATATTTATTTATATTTTTTTTATATATATTATTTATTTCCTTTATATCCATCAGATTTTTATTCATTAAAATAATTATTAATGGAATTAGTTTCTTAATTTTTGTAAGTGTTATAAGTCTGAAGTTATGCGCAAACCTACATACCTCCATTTTTATTTTAACACCAATATTATTTACTTATAAAAATCGAAAACCAAAACAAGTCCTGTCATGTTACAAGATGAAAACACAGAGATCACATTGCAATTTTCTTTCAAAAAGACTTGGATAAAACGCGGTCTTTCGTACGTGCTTATGAAGCGATATTCTGCGAAACACCAATTGCATTTTCCCGTGGATGAGTGCAACCCCATACATGTCATTATGAGTGGCGGTGCAGAAAGAATGACCCACTGCATTGCACTGGCTTCTACAAATGCATCCATTTCAGTTGAACAGCTCTCAAAAGAGACATAACGCTTGTGCAGAAAGCAGGTTGTTTTGAGAAAACAAATTATTTTATGTATTTAAGTAGGTTTAAACAACAAATTTTTTTCTAATATGTTTCACACAATTTTTTTATATGGCAGATAAATATCTTTACTTTTATTACATATTTATTGAAAATTCTTAGAAAATGGATCAATCGTGAGATAATGCCTAACAAATGCCTATGTATTCAATTAAATAATTTACTATAATAGTTTTTGTTCTTTTTAAATAATTTATGCTTCTTAAAGTACGATTTACTGTGGTTTACAAAATTTAAAGAAAATTCAGAAAACTTTTATTATCAAGTTTGCAGTCAATGGAATTTAATGAAACTTCTAGCGAACCATTAATCATAAAGTGTTCCAAAAAGTAGTAAAAAGTTTTTATACAGCAAAAAAAAAAAAAAAATAATAATAAATATAAACATACCAGAAAATAGCAACTGATGTCAACATGAGATAAACTACAATTATGAAGTGTGATCACTTCTATCAATTAGCGGCTTAATGGCCAATTGTTTAGCACTCTGGCCTTTGGCGCTTCAGTTTTGTATTTTGGAGGTGGAATGGCTCTCCGTTAGTGGTTTGGAACCCACTTTAAACTGTACGTCCCGGTCTAATTAGCCTAAAGTGTTACCATAGAACGGTCAACCATACCTCTATCATCAAAGTTCTTACTAAATCCAATTAGTTCGTCCAAAATGATTGCAGAAAGCTCGTTAAGGTGCAGCAAACCTACCAATTAAAGATCAAAAACCCAAACCTCAAAAGATCAAGACCCAAACATGATCAAATCTGATTCAAATGATGAAGATAGTGGCTAAGCCATTCGAGAAATTATTTTCACACGCTAGAAATTCTCTGCCAACTAAGCTCTGCCTGATCTAAAATATTCTGAACATATAAACATAGCCTGATTTTCTGACTTATCAGGCTTCTGATTGGCTGCATTCTACGCCGACTAAGAATTTTTAACCCATTTATCAATAAAAAAAAATCTTTATGAAAGGTTCTAAGAATTTCTTTTAAAAATAAAACAATTAGTAGATTTCATGTTACATAAAAATACAAATTTTTAGCTTAATTTATAGAACGATAAGGATAATAAGGATGCATTAAAGCAACTCCCTGGCACTACAACCCATGTTTGACCATGGCCATTGCACAACTGGCATATTCTGAAACAGGAGATGTTTTCTTTTACGGGGTAAGATTGTTAGCCTTACTCCCAACAGTCTTATCATACCGGGACCTACGGTTTCAAGCGGATTCCAAACCACTACAAGCATCCATGGCTTCGCGGAGCCAGGGCTCTAGTCACTTGACCATCAAGCCTCAAATTTAGGATACATGCAATAGAAAAATTTAAAGATTTTTAAAACTTAAAAACCCGATTAGATTTCAAGTTAACTGAAATCCAAAAATAGAATTTAATTAACTTTCTACAATATTCAGTTTTTAAATTAGTTTTATCAACGTTATTTTTTGAACCATCACACTTTTGTTCCCGTCATCTTTGCAACTTTATATCATATTCAAATCCTGAATAATTATACGCATTTCTTCTTGTTGATTAGTTTGAAATTTAGTTTTGAAGGTCATCCTAAAAATTAAAGCAGAAATTTTAAGAACACACGTTAAAATGTTATTTCATCAAAGATAATATCAGTCTGGTTTAGAACCTTTATTTAATGTATTGAAAAAACATATTTACAAATTGTAGTCATTAAATGTTCTCTAATTTTTATCTGCTTGCAAAAATATTTTTTTTTTCTAAATTTTGATGGAATCAGTATTTGTAAATTTTATTTAATAATTAATTTGAATATAAAAAAAAACTGAGACTACTGTTTTGCTATCTTTGTGGCTGACGGGTAAAAAAAAGGAAAATATATATTATTGAGAGCCATGTACATGACTATTCGAAATACTCCCCTTTCCCTCCTCTAGAATCATAAATCAAAAATTCATAACCAATAAAAAGTAAAATCCCTTTTTAAGTCATAAAACACTGCAGAAACGATGAACGGTACTTTTACATGTCCTTGGACCGTACCGATTTCGAAAAAAACTTTTGTTCAAACTGGGATATTAGTTTTCTTTCAACAAAATAGTTATGATTAATTAATAATATGAACTTTAAACCAGAAATGTTTATGATAAATTAATAAATTTATGTTATGAAATACATATAAATTTTTACACTAAAAATCATTTTATAATTGTCATAAGTCCGTTGTATTCGACGATTGTTACTTTGAGATTGCAAATACTACACATATTTTGCATATCTACAATAACAACAAATGTACTTAAATAATCAGATTATAGTCTACAGTAGCATTTTATTGCAATAATCATATCAAGAACTTCGGTTCACATACTTCGATATTACACTTTTCGCTACTCTAAGGAATCTTATGTTCACCCTGAATTCGCACAAAATTCAAGAGCCATATCTCGACAATTTCAAGCACTAATGTGACAGTTGCCTACATATCACTTTTTTTTTTTCTTACTACAATTATTATCATATTATTTTCTTTTTTAAGATTTCGAATTTATTTCAATTAAATTCTCGAGTGATTGCAAAAATCTAGTATTATTGGTTAATCAGATTGGCGTTTCTTTTAAATAAATGTCGTGTCTCTTCTGCATTTGTCGTCCAGCTATCTGACGCCTCAATACTCCACGTCTGATGTGATTGGTGTCCGCTTCACACCTCACAACTCAGCGACTTAGTGTAAGTCCGTCTTCAAGAAATAAAATCAATTCAAAAAGCGCATTTATTACACTAAAAGAACCAAGTACAAAATATAAAGCTTTATCACAGAAAATGCTTCATCACTAATTTTCGGCGATTAACATAGATGCATGCCTGTCATCGACTGTCCGGCTTTTGATATATGGAGTATACTTTTAATGAGATTAATGAGCATTACGCATGTGCAAAATTTTAATTACCATCTTCCCAATACCTGTCATGGTTTTCTATGTAGTTCTGTCTATTTATAGATGTTCCCTACCCCTCTTTCATGTTTGAAAGGGAGTTCAAACTCACACTGTATAATTACATCATTAACTTAGTATGAATGAAGATTTTCCTTTTTATAAAAATACATCAGATATTAGATTAAATTATATTATTTTATCAATGTGCTATCATATCGACAATAGTGTTCAAGAATTATTTTAGCTAATGATCCTTCCGAACCTAGATTCAAGTAATGTCATTTATCGAAATTGATAATCCACAACGTATCTAACAAATTTTATCTATTGTAAAAGGGAAAAAAAGTATTTTTAGATTTATCAAAAAATAAATAATTTAGACTAAAATATTTTTCTCCAATGCAGCTGGTAAACACTTAGACAGTTGTCTTTGATGTCTTAAGGCAAGCACTGCACCAACGCTACTCACTTAGCAGTACCAAAGAGGTGTGTGTAGCTTGAAGATAAGCTACGGACGCGGAGTAACACTACCCCCGCAACGCTCTACGATATTGTTAAACCGGGACCTACGGTTTAAAGTAGATTCCGAACCCTACAAACATCCATGACAACCCCGGGATTCGAACCCGAAACCTGTGGTACGGAGTGTCAGAGCGCTAGTCACTTTGCCATCAAATTTGCATCTCCAAATTTAAAAACCTGCGAACATTATCAAAATCCTGTTTCATTTTTCTTCTATGGAATGACAGTCGCCAAGTGGATTTATCGTGTCCAATCCTGTATAGACAAGGGATTTCTGTTCAGCTCGATTTCGAATCAGACTGTCCTATTTTGAAAGCCACCGTGCAACCCTCCATAAAGTTTCCTTTATTGAGAACTATATTAAGTAGAAAGTTTCAACCAAACTTATCACTATTTTTTAATTAAATAAAACTATTTAACACAGTCAAAAAAAAAAAAAAAGACCGGCTCCACTCATGCTTGGTGAAATCACATCTAAATTTCAAACGCCTCTGAACATCCTGCTCTATTTTTCAGTTATATTAAAATTACTTTTATGATACTTCGAAATAAAATTAAGAAATAAATAAATTATTTTATGTTGCAGTGTTCATTTTCTACTTATATCTAATTTGAGAAATTTGACACCCTAAAAAATCTTGATTAGGGTTTGGTTCGCTAATACGTGGGCGAAAATTTTGTTACAGTTAATTTGTAAGATGATGTTTTGCTCTCTTTTTGCAGTCTTCACTTAAGTAAGATCATTAAAAATAATAGACCGAAATAATCTTATGTGGCCCTCTTTTTTGTCGTTAAATTTGCTACTGTTTGTGATTTTTTTTTTTTTTTGTGTAACAAAACTGAGGACTATTTATTAAATTTTCATATACGTAACATATAATTTATCACATTCAAATCACGATTGTTGTGAAAAAAAAAAATCAAACTTTTAATTGTTTTATTTTAAAGACTATACTTTTATATTTCGGAAACAGTTTTGAGTTTGTTTCTAGACTTGTTAGAAATCGGGATAAAATCCATTTAATCGCCAACTATTAAATTGTTGTATTCATGGATTGTAAATTATCAATTGAATTTCTGAATAATTATTTTTAAAATTATTATAAAAGCCATATTTGTTATTATAACTTACAGGATCAAATCAAATGTTATCTACATTTTCTTAATGATCTTATATATGCACTGAATTAAAAGCTTTAAATATATTCATTTAGAGATGAGTTATTGTCATTTTTGTTATTACTTTTTTTTGGAATGTTTTCTCTAAATAACTCGGTTGGCTGTAAAGCAGCTATACTTTAGAATATTAACATTATTTTAGTTCAATGCATGCTTAATGATAACATGTTTAGTTTTATGCAAATAATTGTGCTATGGTTTGTCTATTCTTTTAATTAGAAGTGTTTACAGTAAAAAAAATACTCTTTTTGCAAATTGTGTTCAATTTTAACACAAAATAATAACGTATACACTTTAATTTTATGCTTGTCAGTATTTTATAGCCTAAAAGTGGCATCAAAAGTTTTGTATAAAATATCATTACAATTTTCGCTCTGAAAGTTGTCGGTTACATTCGGATTGCCGATGCAAGGTCAGTTTATTTATAGAACATACCATTGTAGTAAAATATGCATACTTATAGAAGATACAATGGTATGCAATAAAATCTATTTATAGAGCATATTGTATGTAAGCATATTGTATGTATTCTATTAATAGAACATGTTATTGTATGCAAGATGTCTATTTATAGAACATGCTATTGTATGAAAGTCTATTTATGGAATACACTTATATATCCAAGGTAAATCTATTTATAGGCATACTATTGTATGCACGATACGTCTGCCTAGAAACACAATATTATGTCCTAATTCATTTACAGAAAGTTTTGGGGTACAATAAAATTAATCAATTTAGTTATGAAAACATCTGAAATACAATTTAATTACTTGTCCTGAAAAATTACTTCTTAAGTAACTACCTGAGAAACTGAAAGTTGAATGCATTTAAATGTTTGGATGTCGTAATTTTGCAACCTTGCATAATTTATCACTCTACAAATCTACAATGATATATCCAATCGGGTTATTTTTTATTAATATCCGGTCATAATGAAATTAGTTGAATTTTGTTTTCCTACAAAAATCAGTTAAAAGTAATAAGAATCAGTTAAAAGTAATAAGATATTTAGTGTTATAATAAGAAACAAAGAATTTGATTTGACTGAATGTTTACATAGACAAAATTGTGATCAATTTTTTTTTTTAAATCCAAGGAATATCATATTCAATTTATTCAAATATGTTTACTGGGTTATAGTAAGGTCTAAATTTGATTATTTCTATCATTATATTACTTTTATGAACAATCAATAAACACAAATTGCAATTCAAAAGAAAACCTACCAAATTTACTGTTTTTTTTTTTTTTTTTTTTTATCATAGTAGCCACAAGTACTAACTCTTTGTGGGCCTAAATAGCCGAGCGTCTAGCGCTCAGGCGCTCAGTGCCGCAGTTTCGGGTTCGAGTACCGGCGGTGCTGTGGATGTTTGTAGTGGTTTGGAATACACTTTAAGCCGTAGTTCCTGGTCTCCTATGACTGTAAGAGCGTCACGGAGCCAAAGTCAGACTTCTACCTACGGGTGCTCCATCGCAACAGAAGCTGCTTCCTTCCCCTCTAATCATGAGTACATATGGTCTAGTGGACTTGACCTAGATGTCTGCCAAATGGAATAAGAAACAACAACACTAACTCTTTGTGAAGAAACTATGTTACTAATATATATATTTAAAAAAATTGTTGTTATCATTTAAAAAAATGCTGCTTTGTTATTAAAAAGTAAGTATAAAATATTTTACTGCTGTTTAAGCTGCTAAGTGTTTTTACGCAAACGATTACGTTAAATAAAATATCTTAATGCACATCCCAGATGTTATGTGCAGCAATTCTTCCCCAGCAGCATATTCTAGAATGTAATTTCTTTTTTTCTTCTTCTTGAATTCTTGAAGTAGCTAGAATTGGTTCTGATGGACTCTGAAGAAAGCGGTATTTTTCGGAAAAAAAAAAAGACAGTCTTGGTGCTTCTTAAGATTCCAAAAATGCTTTTTTTTTCTAACAAATTTGCCTTCACAGAGTCTTACACCTTTTGTTAAAGCTTTTAGAATGGAGACCATCTTTTTTAGAAGTATATATTTTAGTACATGCAAAAAAAAGACTGCCTGTGTGTTGGCTGGAAAGGAATAAAATGAAATTTCTCGGGTTTTGTCAATGTTTTTCTGGGCAAGGGAAATGAAGGGATATTTCGAGGAATAAAATTTGCATTTTAGTAGTCACAATTTCCTTTTCTGTTTAAACTTTAAAATATTAAAAAGTTGTAACAATTTTTTTTAAAATAATAATGTAACTTTTAATTTAAAGATTAAAATCTAGACAACGCAACGAAATAGCTTTCATTACAATTATGAATGAATAAAAACAATAATTCTCAAGAAGTTAGTTTTAGTCATTATCAATACATTAATACAATTAGTTTATTTAATTGAGGCTACTTTTAATATCCTATTAATTACTTTTTAATCCCTATTCTATCAATATTCTTCAATTGTTGGCGGCTTCATGGCCAATTGGATATCGGTCTGACCATTAGTCCCACATGCTTCTGATTTGAATACTGGTGGTGGCATAGATGTTTGTTACTGGTTCGGAATTCACTTTACGCAGTAGGTATTTTTCTAATTAGCCTAAAGTGTTCAAAAAAAAATGACCGTAAAGCGGCAAACCAAACGAAATCTCTGTCTGTTAGCTTATTCATTATATTTTTTTTTCGTGTGTTTTGTGTTACATTTTATATAAATGGTCTTTTTTTTTTTTTTCTTCTTCCTATTATGCATAGGAGAGAAAGTTGACTGTAGCCCTTCTTTTGATAAGAATAAGAAGATATGATTTAGTATTTAGTAATGTTAAATATATTTTACTTTGTTCAACTTAATAAAGAATGTATATCAACAAAAAAAAATGCAAATATACTCAAAATAAAATTTTATAGAAAATATGTTAACTTAACATTTCAATATATAATCCTCTAAAACCGAACTGGGATTTTTTGTGTTTCTTTAATTTTACCAATAAGCGTAGACAGTAAAATCTATCATTTGGCCACCACATCGAGCCAAGCGTAAAGTATTTCATAAGTAAAAAATAAGGTTTTGGCTTAATTAAAAAGAAAAGCTTATATAAGTTTTTCTGAGCACCAGATAAAAGTAAAAATAAATCCAGATAAAAAAAAATTGGACCTCTAAATGTTATAGCCTTTAGACTACGCTAGTAGATACTCACATACATCTATTTATTTATGTTTATATACAGAGATATTCTGATAACTATTTTAAATTTCAAACTACGTCATCTGTACCTTCTTACATGGTACATTTATGCAAAAAGGGCCTGAATGGCAGAGTGGCTAGCGCTCTGGTGCTAGGTACCACAGGTTTCGGGTTCGAGTCCCGGCGGTGCCATGGATATTAGTAGTGGTTCGGAATCCACTTTAAAACCGTAGGTCCCGGTCCTAATAGGATCGTCGAGCGTTGCGGGGGCATTGTTACTCTGGGTCCGTGGCTTATCTTCCAAGTTACACGCGCCCCCTGGGTAATGCAAAGTCTGATGCTTAAGGCATCCAAGACCAAGCTGTCTAAGTGTTTGCCAGCTGCATTAGAACAAAAAAACATTTATACAAAAATATATTATTAAAATTTGTAAAAATAAATGTGCAATGCTCATTCCTTCATTTCATTGCTGAGCAAATGAACAACATGAAGAGCACACTATGCATACTATCTCACTGATATTTCGAAGATTAGCCCAATAGAAAAGGGTTCATATTAATATAAAACTAATATCTTGAAAAAAAGTAAGCAAAAATTATTTTTGATGTAATATTAAAATATTGTCTGCAATTTATTATTTTTTGAAAGAATATTTTGACATGTAGTCCGAAAATTAGTATGAAATTGATATTGTGTATAAAAAGTAAGTCAAATGTTGACAAGAATTATTAGTATTCGAATTATATGCATGATCGAATTATTGATCATGCTAATTTTAATGTTTCTTTTCTAAATTTTGCCTTTTAATATAATATTTATTTTAAATTTACCTTTACTTTTTAATTTTTTATTCCTCGTTATTCCTAATTTAAATTGCGTGGTCGTACAATTAACATTTCAAAAAGTTTTTATTACTTCTACTATCTTTTAAATCAGAAAAATGACACATTTTCCTATTGCATAGAAGAGACTTTAGATATAATGATGGATTATGTTATATCTCACACCGTCTACCATTTTTAATTTAAAAATTATTAAAAAATAACTTGTAGTTTCGAGACAAATTTTAATTAAAAGTATTGTTTATAGTTATTAAAAATGAGTAGAATATGAAATTCAGGTTTGAAATTTTCTTATGCAAAATTCAAAAATTATTTTGATAAAATTTAATTAAGAATTAAATTTCAGATATTTTATATAATTTTTAATCGTTACTTTTTGTTGTTATAAATACACAAAATATACTGCGTGAATAATAAAATAAAATTACGATGTAATGCTATCAGATACAAATGTAAAGGAACTGAAAAATACAATATTCAAATAATGCATTTTAGAAATATAAAAATTTGCTTGTGAATATTAATGACGGATGTAGATGGCAAAAATATAAATCAAATAAGAAAACTAGTGTGAATAAATGTTTAAAGAAGTGATATTCCACCAAAGGAACAACAACTTTTCCTTTTCTGAATATTGCTTTTTCTTCCTGAGGAAGAAAGTTGCAAAAGATACGTTGCAGAACTTTTTTTGTGGTAGGCAGTTGTTTCGAAAAAAAGGGAAACTTTATATTTCCCCTCTGAATGAATACATATTGATTTTTCTCGACTTTATTCTGCTTAATAAGAATGTTTATAGACTTTTTCCCCATCTTGCTACTTGAATAAAATAATCGAGACGAAATTGCAAAATTTTGGGACTTTTTTTATCTCATCCAATTTAAATACTCAAGTAATAATGAAACTTCATAACCTAGAAACAGCAAGACTAAATAATTCAGCCGTGTTTTATTTTGTATGATATCCAATATATTTCTCGAATTACTTTTACGATATTTTTTTAGCCCATTTGTTTATGTTTAGGAAGATTTATTTCAATTAAATAATTTTTGTACAATAAAACTTAATAAATAACGTTTGAGTTCATTATGTGAGAACTAAAATTGATTTTGTATAACATAAGAAAGTGATAATTTAAAATATCTTTCAAAAGAATATTTAATACTATTATATATTTAATTTTTCCTTGCATTTAAAACTTTATTAGATTTTAATCATTATATATATATATATATATATATATATATATATAAAAGTATATACAAATATAAAGTGTGTCGTATACACTCACAGCTATAAAAGGTTATTTAGAAAAAAGTACTGTCAGAGATGATTGAAGTTTTGCGTATGTATTTATCGTAAATGAGGACAAAATAAGAATCAGAGGATAATTTGTTGCAGTAAATTTTACAAAGAAATAAAGTAATTAAAGAAAATGTTGCTAAATCTTCTCTAAATTGAATGCCTTGTAAAATGCTGTTTGGCAGAAGTTATAAGCATATATTTTTTTTTTTGATGTGATATAAAATTTCGCATTTATTTCCTGTAAGCATGCTTGTGTTCCACCAAAGTTATGTGTTACCTACTTCTCGATTCAAGTCATTTATTCTTGGAATTGTATATTGCAAGGTATTGGAGAGCCGATGACACCCTTGATAAGTGTGTCAAAGATTTGCGTATCCTGTTGGATAGGACAGCCTCAATGGAGCCGTGCCATGAGATCCAACATATGTGACTGGAAGTTAACATTTGGGCTGTCACGATATCGTGGATCATTTCTTAACTAATCAACAATGATATGAAATGGCCCCTCAAATCATCACACTCGATGTTGGTAAAAAAGTACTGCTTTAAGCAATGAAGTATTCACCATGGAGTATCCTAACATGCACAAGGTTTTTTTTTTTTTATTTCCAGTAGCAGGCTACAAAAAGTAATAAAATAAAAAGAACACAAGGAACATGAAAACAACAACGAGAATCGAAGGAAATCACATAGTGACATGTTTAGCCCATAAGGGCCTTATCCTCCAGTAACGACCATACACAGTAGAGGAAACAAGTACAGGACAAATAGGAAGATGAGATGAATCAATGTCCTCTCCAAGACTGCAGAGCATTCATTTTGGGCTTGCAAATATTTTCATTCGAAAAAAGATAATTGGCCAAACAATCATGGCCCGTCAGGAGTCTGAAAAGGACAATAACTTTGAACCTGGGCTGATCAGGGATGTTTAAAATAAAGTTAAACCAGGTTTTAGAGGCCTTCACGTAGATTAGCAGATAGAGTGTTCTGAAAAAGTCTCGGATCATCAGTTTCATCGAGACATGCACCAGGTTATCATCAGAAGCCAAATAGAATTGATATTTGTATTTGAATGATTCTTGCTTCCCCTTTACTTCTGTTCAATTCCTCCAAGCGACGCATTATTACTAACGGAGATGGGAGGCTGTCTGATGATAGCAAAAAATTTCGGTATAATATAGGCAGATATAGGAGCCTATGCAACTTGTGCTGCATGTAACTGAATGTCTATCGTACACTGAAACCACCATATCCTTATAGTAATATCACAGAAGGTAAGGAGATAAACAATGCTACTACTACTACTACTACACCACACCACATCACTGTGCCTAGAGCTGAGTTGCCCCTATACAGTTTGGCAATGATGTGGGTGAAATGAATGGACGCACAATGGAGGCGGTAAAAAAAAGTTTTGCATAATTCCCTTTTTGAGGTACAGAAGCTGAACAATGGGGAAAATTCATACAAGAACGGAACTAAATATCAAAAATTAAAAAATAAATAAATAAATAAATTTTTTTGTGAAGAAGAATGAAATATGAAATGCGAAAATATAAAAACGTTAGGTAAGATATTACAGAAAGAGAAAAAAATTAAAAACAATATAATACAATAAACACTACATGAGATTATACAAATCAGAGAGCATTTTGAGGAATATTCATCAAATCAATTATAATAGAATTTAGAAAATCTTAATAGCTAAAAATAAATAGACGGTAGAAGCAGTTGCTGCAAAATTACCTGGGCAAGGGAAATAAAAAAAAGGTAGGAGAAATTACATAAGAGATAAATAAGCTAGGTGTATAACTAGAAAATGGTGTTTACATAAAAGTTTTTGATTGTGCAATTTGGAGTCTAAATGAAAAGACAAAAAAAGAATTGTTTCAAATTTAGTTGCCCTAGAAATATGCTCATGCACTAACTTAAATCGATACATTATAATACAAAATTTCCTTTGATACATACACAAATAAATTGTTTTGAAATACAAATTACTTAAATATGCAAACATAATACTGTTATGTTAATTAAATATATACACAAGCAAAGATTATTTTATAAAGCTAATTACCTTACATGAGATAAACAATGCGCCGAACTTATCACACAGCCTCTATCATCCCAATGGCTTTTTTTCCTCTCAAGATAAGGTCAATGATTATAAAATATCTTAACTGGCCAAATTATATAAAATGTTTGATATAATTTGGTCAGTTAAGTTTTTATAATAGTTATATTAATAAGTTATAAAAATAATTAACAGTAACGTAATAATAATAATCTAAGAAAATATACTAATAGTAAAAATCATTTGTAGCAGATTGTATTTTTGATTAAAAACATAGGGAAAACTAATGTAACGCTATTCATTCATTTTCTATAATTAATTACATTTGAATTTTCAAATCAATTTTGCTAATTTAAAAGCCAATTTTCCCTTTTCAGAACTAATACCACAACTGATTGAAACTTTCAAAACTAATACGGCCTTTAAAATTCCACAAATAAAACAAGTGAAATGTTAAATAATTATCACATAATTCAGCTAAAAGCTTTAAATTTTCATAGAAAAATTAATAAATTTTAGTATTAAAAAATTTAGTTTTTTAATATAGAATCATTTTTAACTCGATAAAAACATGAATAGGTGTTAATGTAATTTCAGTTTTTCTCTTACAATCTTAAGACTATAAATAGATTTTTTGATTATTATATTGAATATCTGGAATAACAGATAATGTATAAAAACTCTCATATTATCTAACTCTAAGAATTCACTACTAATTCGTTGGAATATTAGAAAATCGGCTTAAATTTTATTCGGATTAAATGGTAAAAAAAATCTAAAAATAAATTTAAACTATCCTTTTTTCCGAATAACACAATGTTTTAAGCCAATTTTAAGCAGTCTACCACCAGTATTTAAAAATAAAATGCCAAATAAGATTTTTGAGAAACATCTCAAGAAACTCTAGGCTTAAACGAAACTCAACAAGACAATATTTTTTTTCATCGTCAAAATTCTTCTTTTGCACCTGAGGAAAAAATTTGTTTAAGCTCTTCAGAACTTACGTTTTCTGCAAACTCCATCGGTGGCAGAAATCGAATTTCCCCCTGTCGATTGATTTTGTTCTGAAAACAAAAAGTATCACAATCGCTGGTGTCTAAATCCCGTTTCGAACAGACGTTTTCTGAACAACTGTAAAAAAAAATAAATCGAAGCAAGAAATTCGAAACTCTTTTTCTGCAAATTCACATTTTGTATTTTTTCTTTTTTTTTTTAACCATAAATAAATTTCATTTAACTTCAATTGTAGTGGATGCAGCAAATAAATCTAAAAGTAGCGCTATTTAATAATAAATGTTTACACTTCAAGAAACTCAAAACTTTTAAAATATAGAATATCTAAGAATTTCGTCTGTTACGGAAATGGAAATTGAATTTTAAGAAATGATAGAATGAGGATTTATAAATTGCATTATTTAACCGTAAAAAATTTCGTTTCATTGAAGTTGTAGCGGTTCTAGCAAATAGTTCTGAGCAATTTAATAAGTATTTCCACGTCATGTATCTCAAGACTTCTTAGAATTTAGGCTACTGAGTAAGTTAATCTAATTTGGGTTTAAAAATTGAATCTTAAAAACTATCTGGTTGAATATTTATCAATGTTTATTACAAAAAGATAAATTTTCAATCATGAAACCAATGCATAACCAAACAATAATCATAAAATCAATCCAAAACCAATCAAAATTCATAAATAAACAAAAAAGATAACATACAATAATATGATTAAATTATTATAAAATTCGCAATAATTCATTTTTGACAAATCTCTGAAAATTTTAATACTGAAGGATTCTGGAAAAGTATTCCATAATGCATGTTAACACGTATTAAGAATTATTGAATTTGGAAAATATACCCAGATTGTACTTAACAACAAATACTTATTTTTTTTTAAAATAATAAACTATTCATACTAATCGTAAATATGACATAAATTTTAAAACTGCAATGAAGTTAATCTCGTACTTTTATTAAAATACTAAGTAAATATTTTAATCAAATTTTGATATATATTTCTTATCATTCTAGATTTTAAAGTCTTGAACGTTTAATCTAATCTGCTATACAATCTAATCTGCTATACGTCTGCTATACAATTAAGCATAGTGTATTGCTTCAAGTTAAAAAAACGGAATAATTCAGTGTGATATGCATTTACACATGACGCGATTCCTCTCCATAAAAAAAAAAAAATAGCACATCATATGTTGTCAATAAATAACATGATATGCTGCCAAATCTCTATAGCGTCACTGGTAACAAAAGTCATGTTAAAGTTAATACAAATTATTATAAGATATTTGTTTAGTTTTGATGGTCTTTTGTCTTGTACATTATAATTAATTTATAAATCAGATTCCCGGAAAGCTTTTATAAGCTATATCTCACAGCAATAATAACGTACAAAATAGTGAAGACTTTCTATATCTCATGCGTATAACATAGTTATTAATATGGGCTGTTATAACACTGTATAATTAATCTACTCATTAGACGTTTTATAGAAATAATGCTATCTGTAGAACCCCTTGTATATTGTGAGTCATTTCTTATAAATTTTCTAAGATAATATAAATGCCAAAATTTAAAAAAAAAACCTCTTAATTAGTCATGAGAAACCTTAACTTAACTTAAACATGTTTTAATTTAACACATAAAGGAAATTATTAAGTGTTAAGTAAAAAAAATGTGAATTTTTCTACATATTTATAATGTATAGAATTCTATATTTACAGCAGGTAAAAGAAAAAAAAAATGAAATTAATTTTCCACTTTAACATTTTTGAACGGAATGAAAATATTTCATGAATACTAGTAGAAAAAAATATAATTGAAAAAAATAAATTCAGATAAGTGTAATTTATAGTGTTCACAAGTATAAAGTAAAAATATTTTATGCTTAGTATAGTTAAATTACTCCTTTGAATCGTTTAAGCTGAAAAATTAATGTTATCATGAAACTTCATTAATTGAAAAAGGAGCTTGTTGGCATAATAGTCTATTAAAACTCTGTATCAAATACTGAAGGCTTTAATTTTTTTGAGTATAACCTAATTCAATTATATTAAGATAATCATCTATATCTTGTAATCTTTTGTAAGACATTAATTATCTCATGTATATTGTGAGTGAGTGAGTGTAAAAAGAAACTAAACAAAATAATTAGTTACCGAATTTTATATTCATTTAGTTTCCGTGTCTAAAATGTAAATAAACTAATAAATGCTAAACTATTAAAAGCAAAAAGTTAGAAAGAATTTTCGATCATATTTATTTGTGAAAATCGATGGGTCTGCGGTCAATTGGCTAGCGCTCTGGCCTTTGCTACCACAGTCTTCAGGTTCGAATCCTAGCTGAGGGATGGATGTTTGTTAGTGGATAGGTATCCACTTTAAATTGTAGGTCCCGTTCTAATTAGCCTATTAGTGTGCACGAAATGACATTAGATTGATGAACCAAACATCGTTGGGCCTTGCGTTTCACCTATGTATGCCATGAAAACTCGCTGATTGATTACAAGACATTGCCTTCCAGAGATACTTTTAGGTGTAACATGGGAGGAAACCTTGAAAACTTCCAAACCTCCAAACAGGCAGATTGTCTAATGATGCGAGATGCATGCCACGAAAACTCGCTGATTGATTACAAGACATTGCCTTCCAGAGATACTTTTAGGTGTAACATGGGAGGAAACCTTGAAAACTTCCAAACCTCAAAACAGGCAGATTGTCTGATGATGCGAGATGTATGCCACGAAAACTCGCTGATTGATTACAAGACATTGCCTTCCAGAGATACTTTTAGGTGTAACATGGGGAGGAAACCTTGAAAACTTCCAAACCTCCAAACAGGCAGATTGTCTGATGATGCGAGATGTATGCCACGAAAACTCGCTGATTGATTACAAGACATTGCCTTCCAGAGACACTTTTAGGTGTAAAATGGGAGGAAACCTTGAAAACTTCCAAACCTCCAAACAGGCAGATTGTCTAATGATGCGAGATGCATGCCACGAAAACTCGCTGATTGATTACAAGACATTGCCTTCCAGAGATACTTTTAGGTGTAACATGGGAGGAAACCTTGAAAACTTCCAAACCTCCAAACAGGCAGATTGTCTAATGATGCGAGATGTATGCCACGAAAACTCGCTGATTGATTACAAGACATTGCCTTCCAGAGATACTTTAGGTGTAACATGGGAGGAAACCTTTAAAACTTCAAACCTCCAAACAGGCAGATTGTCTAATGATGCGAGATGTATGCCACGAAAACTCGCTGATTGATTACAAGACATTGCCTTCCAGAGATACTTTTAGGTGTAACATGGGAGGAAACCTTTGAAACTTCCAAACCTCCAAACAGGCAGATTGTCTAATGATGCGAGATGTATGCCACGAAAACTCGCTGATTGATTACAAGACATTGCCTTCCAGAGATACTTTTAGGTGTAACATGGGAGGAAACCTTGAAAACTTCCAAACCTCCAAACAGGCAGATTGTCTAATGATGCGAGATGTATGCCACGAAAACTCGCTGATTGATTACAAGACATTGCCTTCCAGAGATACTTTTAGGTGTAACATGGGAGGAAACCTTGAAAACTTCCAAACCTCCAAACAGGCAGATTGTCTAATGATGCGAGATGTATGCCACGAAAACTCGCTGATTGATTACAAGACATTGCCTTCCAGAGATACTTTTAGGTGTAACATGGGAGGAAACCTTTAAAACTTCCAAACCTCCAAACAGGCAGATTGTCTAATGATGCGAGATGTATGCCACGAAAACTCGCTGATTGATTACAAGACATTGCCTTCCAGAGATACTTTTAGGTGTAACATGGGAGGAAACCTGAAAACTTCCAAACCTCCAAACAGGCAGATTGTCTAATGATGCGAGATGTATGCCACGAAAACTCGCTGATTGATTACAAGACATTGCCTTCCAGAGATACTTTTAGTGTAACATGGGAGGAAACCTTGAAAACTTCCAAACCTCCAAACAGGCAGATTGTCTAATGATGCGAGATGCATGCCACGAAAACTCGCTGATTGATTACAAGACATTGCCTTCCAGAGATACTTTTAGGTGTAACATGGGAGGAAACCTTTTAAAACTTCCAAACCTCCAAACAGGCAGATTGTCTAATGATGCGAGATGTATGCTACGAAAACTCGCTGATTGATTACAAGACATTGCCTTCCAGAGATACTTTTAGTTGTAACATGGGAGGAAACCTTTAAAACTTCCAAACATCCAAACAGGCAGATTGTCTAATGATGCGAGATGTATGCCACGAAAACTCGCTGATTGATTACAAGACATTGCCTTCCAGAGATACTTTTAGGTGTAACATGGGAGGAAACCTTGAAAACTTCCAAACCTCCAAACAGGCAGATTGTCTATTGATGCGAGATGTATGCCACGAAAACTCGCTGATTGATTACAAGACATTGCCTTCCAGAGATACTTTTAGGTGTAACATGGGAGGAAACCTTGAAAACTTCCAAACCTCCATACAGGCAGATTGTCTAATGATGCGAGATGTATGCCACGAAAACTCGCTGATTGATTACAAGACATTGCCTTCCAGAGATACTTTTAGGTGTAACATGGGAGGAAACCTTGAAAACTTCCAAACCTCCAAACAGGCAGATTGTCTGATGATGCGAGATGTATGCCACGAAAACTCGCTGATTGATTACAAGACATTGCCTTCCAGAGACACTTTTAGGTGTAAAATGGGAGGAAACCTTGAAAACTTCCAAACCTCCAAACAGGCAGATTGTCTAATGATGCGAGATGCATGCCACGAAAACTCGCTGATTGATTACAAGACATTGCCTTCCAGAGATTCTTTTTAGGGTGTAACATGGGAGGAAACCTTGAAAACTTCCAAACCTCCAAACAGGCAGATTGTCTAATGATGCGAGATGTATGCCACGAAAACTCGCTGATTGATTACAAGACATTGCCTTCCAGAGATACTTTTAGGTGTAACATGGGAGGAAACCTTTAAAACTTCCAAAGCTCCAAACAGGCAGATTGTCTAATGATGCGAGATGTATGCCACGAAAACTCGCTGATTGATTACAAGACATTGCCTTCCAGAGATACTTTTAGGTGTAACATGGGAGGAAACCTTTGAAACTTCCAAACCTCCAAACAGGCAGATTGTCTAATGATGCGAGATGTATGCCAAAAAAACTCGCTGATTGATTACAAGACATTGCCTTCCAGAGATACTTTTAGGTGTAACATGGGAGGAAACCTGAAAACTTCCCAAACCTCCAAACAGGCAGATTGTCTAATGATGCGAGATGTATGCCACGAAAACTCGCTGATTGATTACAAGACATTGCCTTCCAGAGATACTTTTAGGGTAACATGGGAGGAAACCTTTAAAACTTCCAAACCTCCAAACAGGCAGATTGTCTAATGATGCGAGATGTATGCCACGAAAACTCGCTGATTGATTACAAGACATTGCCTTCCAGAGATACTTTTAGGTGTAACATGGGATGAAACCTTGAAAACTTCCAAACCTCCAAACAGGCAGATTGTCTAATGATGCGAGATGTATGCCACGAAAACTCGCTGATTGATTACAAGACATTGCCTTCCAGAGATACTTTTAGGTGTAACATGGGAGGAAACCTTGAAAACTTCCAAACCTCCAAACAGGCAGATTGTCTAATGATGCGAGATGTATGCCACGAAAACTCGCTGATTGATTACAAGACATTGCCTTCCAGAGATACTTTTAGGTGTAACATGGGAGGAAACCTTGAAAACTTCCAAACCTCCAAACAGGCAGATTGTCTAATGATGCGAGATGCATGCCACGAAAACTCGCTGATTGATTACAAGACATTGCCTTCCAGAGATACTTTTAGGTGTAACATGGGAGGAAACCTTAAAACTTCCAAACCTCCAAACAGGCAGATTGTCTAATGATGCGAGATGTATGCCACGAAAACTCTCTGATTGATTACAAGACATTGCCTTCCAGAGATACTTTTAGGTGTAACATGGGAGGAAACCCTCAAAACTTCCAAACCTCTAAACAGGCAGATTGTCTAATGATGCGAGATGTATGCCACGAAAACTCGCTGATTGATTACAAGACATTGCCTTCCAGAAATACTTTTAGGTGTAACATGGGAGGAAACCCTGAAAACTTCCAAACCTCCAAACAGGCAGATTGTCTAATGATGCGAGATGTATGCCACGAAAACTCGCTGATTGATTACAAGACATTGCCTTCCAGAGATACTTTTAGGTGTAACATGGGAGGAAACCTTGAAAACTTCCAAACCTCCAAACAGGCAGATTGTCTAATGATGCGAGATGTATGCCACGAAAACTCGCTGATTGATTACAAGACATTGCCTTCCAGAGATACTTTTAGGTGTAACATGGGAGGAAACCTTGAAAACTTCCAAACCTCCAAACAGGCAGATTGTCTGATGATGCGAGATGTATGCCACGAAAACTCGCTGATTGATTACAAGACATTGCCTTCCAGAGATACTTTTAGGTGTAACATGGGAGGAAACCTTGAAAACTTCCAAACCTCCAAACAGGCAGATTCTCTAATGATGTGAGATGTATGCCACGAAAACTCGCTGATTGATTACAAGACCTTGCCTTAGAGAGATACTTTTAGGTGTAACATGGGAGGAAACCTTGAAAACTTCCAAACCTCCAAACAGGCAGATTGTCTAATGATGCGAGATGTTTTACTCACATTTTCACAATCGTCATTGAATCTTTTCGTTTCTGAATGCAGCGACTGTAACAAACATCTATATAGAATTCAAACCTAATCCATTATGCACACTGGCTGAACATTTTACCACTCGGACGCGAATCGGATTTCGAACATATTTATATTAATTGTTATGCTAATTGGTTTTAAAAAGAGATATTTTGTTCAATTGTTATTATATTTAATAGGACAATTTATATAAATATGCTAATAAAGATCAACACTAGCCTCTAGTAATTTAGATGTGTTTTTTATTGGTGTTCATTAAAATTATGTTTGTAGATTAATTATATTCTAAAAATATAATGGTATCTCTCTTCTTAGATGACTACGTATTTTTAACCCTTATATAATCATTTCCGTTTCATGTTTTGATTATAAAATACAAACTCAATTTACATATTCAACCAATGAAATTCAATTAGTTGTTTAAATAAAAATTCAATCTTTGCGCAATTTTATTAACTAGTAGTATTTTCTTACAATCAACTAATAAGAATGCTGATTAATAATGTGCTAATAAAGCAATGTTTTTCTACCTAGAAATATGGTATTGCTTTTGGTGGCATTCATTCATACTATGAAATATGTTGATTTGCTTGAATACGAGTAGGTCCAGTTGCGTTTCATAATTACTCTAATAGCAATTTTAATAAACTTAAAATCACAATTTTAAAAGCAGATATATTTTATTTTTGAAATATAATCTCGCTTTATATAAACGACAGATAGATTTGTTTCTTACATCAAACTTCCAAAAAAATTTTAATCACAAAAAAATTATCTTAACAGGAAATGGCACCATCAATTTGATGTATAAATACAAAATACATATATATTAATATTTGTTTCTTCTAATTATACTATCTTAATTTCTAATATTCCAAGCACATATTTTAATCATTTTAAAACGTAATATTTAATTGAAAATCTTCATAGAACTTTCTATAGATTACATACTTTCATATCTTTAAAGAGAAATGCAGAATATGCTCTTTCTATGTGTAGAAACAGTACTGAAAATTACGTGATTTCACAGATGTACAGCTTTGAGACAAGTATTTATATCCCTATTTTATTTTCGAATGCACACATTTCATCATTAAAAATGATGTTAACAATTTCAAAATATCGTAAGAAAACAACAAACTAAAATAAAATTTCATCTGGACATTTCTTTCCATCATTTCTACTCAAAAACCACATTTCAAGAGAAATTAAATATTTGTTCAGTTATTAACGATATCTCAAATAAATATAATATATTAAAATTAAGTTTATTTATTATAGTTACATACTTTTGGAAATGTCTGTATAAAAACTATAATCAAAACTGTAAGTAAAACACATATTCGTGGGTCTTTAGCACATGTTTAGTTTCTAAAGAAATACGTGCTACCAATTTACTCGCAAATTGTTTGGTTTTATATATAATTTTTAAAAATATTTATATATAAACCAAACAAAAAATTTTTTTAAATAAAAGTATTTCAGACACCTTTCTAATTCACATAATCCCTATATATATATATAAAATTAGGCTTTTTAACTTAAAAGAAATTTTCATTGAATTGTTAAGAATATTTTTTATAATTTTGATTTTTTTTCATCTTTTGTTTGCTTTTGTTTAACACTATTTTTTGAAAGGGACGTTTTTTATTAGGGCCAGTGAGATAGAGCGAAAATATTGTTTTACAAACAGTGGATATAATCTTTAAAAAAATTACTATTTTAGTAATTTATTTTCTGGCAGATTTTTTTTCAACTTTGTTTTCCTTTTTTATCGTATATTTTCGTATGACTTTACTAAAAGGAAAAAATATTTGTAAGTTTTTTTTTTAAATTTCTTTAGAGTGCTAAAATGAACATATTCTAAAACTTTGTTTGTACAGAAAACAATCGATTCATTAAACAATGTCAATTTATATTAACAAATTTAGTTCAAGAAATAATGTTTTTAAAGTTGAAAAAATAAATGATAATTAAGTTTATTTTGAGTATAAAAGTATTTTTTCAGTCGACTGATTTATACGGTGCCTTTATATAGGTGATAGGGATTTAATTTGATACTAAATAAATTGCCAGGAATAATACATAGTTGTATTATACAAAAATCTTTTCGACAATTGCCGCAATATCTTGATATTTAAGAAAAATATTTATTTTTATTAATCGAGTTTAATATATATATATATATCAATCAGTCTGAAGAGGGTGAAATATCTTACTTCATTATTTTATCACTGCAACTTAATCCAATTGAAGCGAACACAAATATAACCCATAATAAAAAAAACAGCTATGACTGAAATATTGTCGAGACCAAGCAATCGTTGGGTATACACGAAAGTTATTAATTTTACAGGCATGAATGTATTCAATATTGTAATTACATTTTTAGCCATAAAATTGCTTTTCACGGCAACGATTTTCAATTAAATATATTGATTTGACACCAATATATAGGTTGGCCACTGAAAGATTTAAGAGTTTGAAAAATCCATAGATTATACGTTTTCACTCTTTTTTATTTTCTTTCTTTGAAGGGCAGATAATATCCATTGTAAACTAAAATGATTACGTATGTTGTCCAACAGAAAGTAAAACTTAATAACTGTTTGTATATCAGTAAATGATTAATTACTCAAAATCAGAGAAGATATCGTAAACGTTTTTTACTCTCAGAGTATTTCCTGGCGTTAATATGATTTGGAAACTAAACGCACAATACATAAATCATATTTACTATTAAAATAATAAATAATAATAAAAAGCGTGCTTTTAATAAAGTTATTTTTGCATCATTCAATCTTTAAATTATTATCCTGCAGAAATCGCAAAAGTTTAAAATTAAAAATTTAGGCACAATCTAAACAGTAATTTTTAAATAAAAATATTCATGCTTTGCTTAATATTTATCAAAACGCGTATTATTCAAAAATTCTTTCCCCATATCAAAATTGAATTTTTTGCCAAATCTACAATTTCTAATATCAATAAAAAATGGACTGATCTTCTATTTAAACAATATCGAACGTTCCAACTGAGTGAATGAAGTTTGAAAAGCTGACGCATCAAACCGAGTGAAAGAATTCGATACTTTAAAAGCCTTTGAAATTCACCCTCCACCCCAAGCAACTTTCCTTTTCATGGCCTTGTCATTCCGTGTTCCTCATCTCGCAGAAGAAGCGAAAAATGACAGAGATCCCCTGACTTCACAGGCAATAGAGAATTCGATAACTCAAAACTAGGCGCCCAGGGAATTATCCTAAAAATACGGCGCCTCTGAAAATCCCTGCGGTCATTTATTTCAGAATAGGAGATGAAGGGATGTAAGAAAATTTCGCCTATCATCATCGCCTCTTATTTCAGTCTCACACATCAGAGTATCCCGGGTTGTTAGGTTCAGTTAGGTGATGGAGATGGATGTATATTACTTTTATTACTGTGAATTTTGATTCGTAGGTATATGAATATTTTTATATATGCATAAGGTGTTTGAAAGTATACGCATTTTCAAAATTGTCCCTATTATTATAAATTTTGGTGACTTCAATTGTCCGTGAATGGAAGATTCAAAAGTAATTCACTCAAGTGAAAGTACTTCCTCAGCGATATCATGCAGAAACCTGAAGCATTCCCCATTTATAAATTTTAACTCGAAAAACGGAATGCAATCAATTACAAAAGCAGCACAATCAACACATGCCTGAGCCGACTCAGTATCTCTCGAACCTTCCTCCCAAGTTCAATTGTACATGAATATTATCCGAAAATAGTTCCATATCACCTTAAGAATAGCATTCAATTATTTGCACGGTATAAAATTAAAACTTTAAAGCACAAGAACTTATATATAATTCCGCTGTTACTGTATTTGAATATCATTTCACGTGTAACTCAAAAGATGAGTTTTTTGCATAAAAATGCCGATCAGCAAATGGCACAATTAGTCGATCTACTGGGAAATCCATTTTTGAAAATCGTACTGTCGATCTTGAACGCCTTGTAGAGGTAAATATAGCATGAATAGTCTTCTTCTTCTTCTCCTATCCCTAAAGTCCAGCGGGCTAGACTAGGTCCATGAATCCAAATACCCCAAGAAAGTCCAAGACCATCAACGGACTGTCAAGGAGATCCTGATAACTGAGCCGCAGGCAGGCCAATATGTGATATCGTGAAGCCTGCTCAGAGGAGCGCTTGGGAAGTGTGAAAGCTTTCAAACCATCTGAGAAAGTCATAGTTCTGAGGTGTCCACTGAGCAAACGGGTGATTACAGTTTGTCCCTGCCTGTCACAATTAAGTGCCAAAATATCGCCAGGACGATGGACCAGATACCACTGGCGCACTGGGGGGGAGTAGACCAAATAGTTTTTCATTTAACATAGCTTGGGAGTAGATCTCTGCTTAGGTAAGGGGCTCAAGTGGAATCAATACCTCACTAGCACCCGCTTTGGCCAATGCATCTGCCATTTCAATCCACTCAAGGTCGACTTGGGAGAGAATCCACTGTATTGGTAAAATTGGCATGAATAGTTAAACTACCAAGCACCGCAAACACATAATAAATTTCATATCTGCTGGAGACAGTTATGCTAAAATAAACAATATGAACACAATTTACATGTCATATTTGAGTTACTATAGATCCTGAAGCTATAGCTTTTATAGATCTATTATACTTAAGAAAATCTGAGAATGCTATAAGTTGCATTTGTTATCTATACTATTTTTTTTCGAATTTTTCGAGAATTTGCAACTATTCTATACGTTACAGTATTTTAACTTACAAGCAATTTATAAAACAATTTTGTCTTGACTTGACTTGGTGCTTTGAGATGTATGCTCACTGATAAAACTGTTTTGTTTAATCTTCAAATACTACATTAAATAAATCGTTTAAACTTCAGAAAAGAAAATTTGAAAAAAAGAAGTGAATCAAAAGCTTTAAAAATATATTTTATCAGGAAAATAAAGACGCCAAGATACCATAACTGCACAGCTCCTCTAATTTAGTACCTGTCAAACTATTTTTCTTTTTTCTTCTTTTTTTTTTAACTCATACACTGTTACAAAATATTCCATTATTTTCACAGTGCTTAAAATATTAATTTGAAATGAAGAGGTAAAAATTTAATTAAATCATAAATTCAGGTATTTAAATGTTACAATTCAATACTTCTTCCTTTTGTTTGAATTTAAATCTTTAATTTTAAAGCCCAAAATTCTTAATTATTTGCTGTAGAATTTAGAAAAAATATGTAAAATACTACTTGAGAAAATTATATTTTTCCAGGCGAACAATTTTAAAATAATATTTTTTATGAAAAGTAAAATATGCATTTCATTTTTCTTGATATTTTTTTTAAATCGCAGTCATATTTTCATCAAGGCTTAACATAAAAATCTTGGAACTGCCAAAAAAATTATTTAAAACAGTATCTAAAATGTATATTCAAGAAGTTTAAACATTGAAAAAGATTTACTATTGACATACATTAATCTTTCCATTTGAAAACTTTAAGCTTTTAATGTAGTAAAGCTATTCATTTATCCATAGCTTGAAATAATTTTTGTAATTATTCTTTTATTACTTTTGTATGCTTTTTAAAGGAATCTTACTTTTTTTTTCAACTAACTCTCATCTTGAATGGCATATATTTCGTTATGTAAGCACTTCCAAAATCTTTTCATATTTAAGGGAAGAAAAAGGTTTTTAATGAACAAAAAAATGAAATAATTTCATTTAACAAAAATAATTAATGTCAAATTTTTTATTTATATGTACTCGATATGAAGATAAAAAGATTGATTGCATTAAAATATGTTTTAGGCAGACCTCTTTCTAAAACGTCTTTTAAACATACTTATTTTTCCGATTAATCTGCTACATATGAAAGTTAATGAGCAATTAATAGAATGTATAAATGGCGGTTTAAAAAATTAATTTAAAAAAAAAAGTAATTTTCCTATTGATAAACAAAAAAAATATTTCAAAAATCTCCACTTAAACATTGTATCCCTCTTTTCAATGGATTTATTTTTTTTACTATTTTATAATGTTTTCGTGACTAAATGTATAAGCGAAAAAACAAATAATAAATGTCCGGCAGCTCGGAACGGACAACCCATGAGTAGTCAGTCTACTCATGGATGAAAGGAAAGGTGGCAGCTTCTATTGTGCTTCAGGTAGAAGACTGACTGGACTTCGTGTAGCTGAAGAAGAAGGACAGTGCCTTCCGGGAGAAATTTTAATGGGAACTACACCGCATTTGCTAATCGTATGGGAGAAAACCCGGAATACTTCCACAAGGTAGTCTGACTAACGAGACAGATGATGAATATCACTAATTCTATTGAGTCCCTTGTTTTTTAAACTGTTTATACAAATTATCGCCAGCGAATTTAACTTGCGCCCTAATGTTCACCAGCGGCCCACGTTACCACTGAGATGCAAATCGGGCTACTATTTTGTAACAGGTCATATAAATACTATCTCAAACATTTAGCAAATATAATTATTCAAATATTTGAACGTGACAATTATTATCCAAAATATTTTTTATTATAAAGACTCTTTTTAAGTTATTTGTTAATTGATTATTAAACCTGTTAATAAAAGTTTTATTTGAAATTCTACGCTATTCTTTCAATATTCAAAAGAATGATATTTAAATGAAAATACGATACGCTATTTCATTAAAATGAAAATATGACATTTCTACAATATGTTATTAATATTTCCTGAATTTTCTATTACTTGGTTTGGATTTATGCATTCCTGAAAACTAGCTTAAAAAATTGAATCGAAGTAGAACAAGTTTCAAGTCTGCGGCAGATATGAAATAGCAACCCTCCTAATTTATAAATTTATTATCAAAATTATCAAAAGAATTATATTTTATTATCAAAAGAACTAATTACAAATTATAGGAGAGAGATATTCAATTTATTTCAGATTTAATCTACATTCGAAATTACTGTATTTTCGAAACATTAACTCTTGAAGGCATCCTTCACGAAAAACGAATAAAAACTTCTAGCGGAAAGTCCATTCATTTTTTTAAATTAACATTATGCAAATCAATCAGCATTCTATAATTACATTATCACCGTTCTTGGAAATTTCAACAAGACATCGAAATTTCTAATTTTAATTTAAAAGGAAAATTTGTTCAAATTGTTATCCTTATTAGTTATGGAAAATATGTAACTATTCAAGAGTAATAATTAGAAAACAGGATTTACAAATTGTATTTAAGCACAAAAAGTTAGAAAAAGATATTGAAATCTTAGAAACTAGGAATACTTGTTTTGAAATAATCTGCCTGTCGTTTATTTTAATGTACACACATTTTATAAAAAATTGAAAATATTTTCCTGGGCGAATTGATCTTGTAATAGTGCAGGAGTTTCGTTCGAATATAAAAAAAAAATGTATAAAATATAAATATAAAAATATAATAATATAAATAAAGGAATTTATATAGAATTTGTATATAAAAAAAGGTTTTTTTTTTCCGTTGACTGTTGTCCTGTTGTAACAGAAAAGTTGGGGTGCAAAGGTTGTTTCATTCCAAAATGTGTGCAAATTAAAATAGGCCTTTCATAGAACAATTAGCCTATATGAAGTTGAATCATATTTATAGCTGATTCAGCATCGTATATATATGTATATTCATACTGTCATTTAAAAGATGAAGTTCTAATATAATGTTAAATCAAAATTCCTGCCATTGAAAAATATCAATCTCATCAGCTTTTATTCCCTTCTCTGATCAATAGCTTTCTTCAAAAAAGTAAATCCTATTCTATATGAAAGGATTATTAGATTATTATATTCTTTATGAATTGATTATGGTTCAAATCCCGGCGTTGCCATGGGTGTTTGTAGCGGTTCGGAATCCACTTTAAACCGTAGGATCCGCAGAGCGTTGCGGGAGTATTGTTATTCCGCGTCCGTGGCTTATTTTTAAGTTAAACGCGCCCCTGGGTAGTGCAAAGTGAGTAACATCAGTGCAGCCTTTATGGCATAAAAGATCACGGTCTATTTGCCAGTTGCATTAGAAAAAAATGTATTGATTATTTAATCATTTTAATAAATTTTTCATCAAACCACAATATAGCATGGTCAGATTGAATTCTTTGGTTCACAATAAATTTGCAATGTTAGTCAATTAACCATAAATAACCATTAATAAAAATTATTAATAAAAAAAATATTATAAATAATCAATAAAATAATCGAAATAAGTGAAAGGTATTCCACTAACTTCGATTATTTTATTACATTATACCACACACTTTCAAACAGGTATATTTTATATTAGTTGTTTCGATAATTCCTATAATTAAAACAATATAATTTTTCATTGCATTAACAGTATTCATAATAATAATAGAATACAAATAATATGTATAATACAGTTGTCTTGTTACCCATGGGTATCCAATGGGTATTGTTTCGGTAACGACCTGAAATGATATCCGATCCGAAATAAATTTATGGCAAAAAGGAAACAATGGAAATTGGAAACAATGTTGACAACAATGGAAGACAATGTTAAAGCGCATAATCGTGAAAGGAAAAGAATAGCCCGTTCGAAGCCTGAAACTCGTGCCCGCCAAAATGCCCTTCAACGGGAGCGTCGAGCTCTCAAGCGTCAACAGGCTATCAACCCTCACGATGACAATATTAAACACACGAACGAAATGTGTTCAAACTCCTTCTCTTTACTCTCCCTCCTGTTCTTGTCCTCTCAAGGATACTTTCAATTCGTCCTCTTCAGTTACTCCTTCCTGCTCCCATTGCTTCTTGAACAATACTCATTCCGATTTAAACGACTACTCTCATGAGAAACAGTGGCTCAAAGTCGAAGAACGTTTCTTTAAATCAAATTGCAATAATTTTCTCTGTCGACTTGGATGAAGCTGACTTTTGTAAAACGTGCATATTTCGTGCTCGTTGGCTTTCGATATCGTAATCCCTTTCATGCAAATACGAGAGCTTAGTCAGGATAGTCAATATGGTATCAAGGGATCCGTTACGAACTTTCCTAACGACTTGCACAAATCGGTCGACTATCTTCCTCGAAATGTAAACGATTCAGCCACTATCTACGTGAAATTGAAGAAACGTCTCTCTTTCAAATCGCACTTTATGTATCAATGCGTTAATCCCAATCGTGTTTATAATGCGGCTTTGTATCTAATGAACAAGCCTTTATACCCGTTACAAAACGTTAATATCGATTTGGAATGGCTCGAAAAATTTCGAACAGAATCGTTTCCTGAAGGTTCAAATGCTTTCGCTGACCTGAATCCTATCTCTTCGGAAGAGAACGATGAGTCTGATATAGACGACGAGGATTATGACGACCCATTCGTAAATCCCGCTCCAGCCGAGACGGTCATTAATAAACTCAATACCAACATTGATGCTGGATTGGCATTAGCACCTGGTGAAGACCAAATGCCTTTGTCAGTATTGTTTGATGATCTTGCAGAAGAGCTCTCTTACCCAAGAATCTACTGTGGTGATATGCGTCGTTTTACGAAAAGAAACCTCCCACCTACTCAGAGATTGTTAAATCTGAATTGAGACGTTATGATTGTCGAGGTGCTACACCTCAAAAAAATTTTTACAGCCATCAAAAAATTTACATAAATTTCTTTTAAGTAGTATACAAATTTGTCTTCGAAACAAAATTCCTACCGATTCCTCTTTGACCGCGCAACACGTTCAAGACCAACAATGTTTACTTCAACTCTTTTACAAAAATCAGGCATACAAGTTCATGAAGACGATCAAATGCAGTCCGGCTCACTGGGAAAACGAAAAAATCGCGTGTGTGCTCAAATCCGACAATTTGGTATGCCAACACTCTTTTTGATATTGTCTGCTGCCATTTCATGTACCAATAATGCAAATACAAAAAATGCAAACACCAAAAATGCAGATACCCATGGGCAAACTGTACATCGGCATTAGACGATTACAATTTTTTTAAATTTATTATTCTTGATTTCACAATCTATAATTAATAAATTCATTAATTGTATCAATTAACTTTCTATAGACACATTTTCTCATAACACTGATTCAGCATTTATATTTATATAGTTTCTTTCTTTATTTATATACTAATTAACGCATTTAATGATTTGTTTTTAATTGCATTCGCTATGACTGCAAGATGCCTTGCAATTTTTACAGCTCTTAGACACAGTGCTTCTCCTCTCCGTCACCGCCTGGAGGTGGACCAAATCAAAATGTCTGACATTTCATGTTTCATGTGACATTTCATGTTAATAAGATGAAATAAAATGAGTCATGACTTTTCATTTACCGACTAAATCCATTTAACTTTCGACTATACTCTGCAGCCACCCGCCCCTAACTACATTTATGCAGGACATAGATAGTTCAAACAATGATCGATGTAAGAGGGAACATGACTTGAATAGAGATCTTTGGATGGTGCTATCCAGTATTTGCGTGTCGTATTTAAGCATTTGAGCAAACATGGGAACCTCTTAATAGGCAGGTTAATGTCGATGTTCGAGGTTTACCCACGCTGAGACAGTCGCCATCGAATATCGTTTCTGGAATCAGCAACTGCAATACACACTCTGATCAGATAGGAATATGAGATATCCTGCACAATAATTCCCCATGTTGCCAATAGTCATGATTTAATGATATTTAGAACATATCAGTTTGAGAGGGTGGTACAACGTGAACAATTTTGGTTCGTCTAAATAGTATCACAATAAATGGAATAATACGCACATAAACGATTCCATTAAAATATATGTCAATTGCTTTCCACGTCATAATGAAACACATTATCTCCCAAAAATGTGTTTCATTCTAAACAACGCTAAAGAAAGTTGAATTAGCTTTTATGATATGCATTAAAATTCGGAAACCCTGTTTGGGTACATATTAATATATAACTCCGACATAATTGCAAATATATTATTGCGATCAATAATTTTAGTATTTATATCCTGCACGGACGTCCGGACATCCTGCGCCTTGTCCTGGGTATAAATCTGTGTCCCGCGTCTGTAGCAAAATTGAAGGCCAGTACATGTAGTAATAACAAATATTAATTTTTTTTAAATGTTATTTCAGCTTAAAATATGTTTTAAATATTAATCAAATGTTTCAGTCTGTTCCGCAAAATTCCGTTTTCAAAAAAAAACAAATAGTATATAAGAAATATATATAAAAATAAATAGAAAAGAAGATAGTTTTAAAAATGAAAGCACATATTTACATTAAAATATTTGTTACTTATTTTTATTTGACTCTACATATATTTTTGTTTCTAATTGAATGTACCAAACGTGTACTTTAAGCTTTAATTACAATATTAGTGATAATAATATCTTGCATTTGTCGAATAATTGCATTACTTACTGCAGACCTGTGAGCGAGAAGAAGAAGTATTGATTATTGTCAACAGCTGGTAGGAGGACTTGGAGGAACACCCGATAGCTAGAAGTGACTTCCACCAAAACGGACCAATACCAATCATGCACCATTTATTATGTCTCAGCAAATTAACCCCAGGGAATACCTTTTATCGGGAAATAAATGCAATTCCAACATCCCCTGGGTTTTTCCCAGCCACCGCGTTTCACATAACTTAGATGCGGTCAGAAAAATATAAGTTACTAAAAATATAAGTTCATTCTGCCTTTGCTAAAAAAAAAAAAAAAAGAGAATAAATGCAATTGTAAGAAAAAAAAATATTATGCGATTTAAATCAAATGATTTACGTGTTGCAGATGCGAACGAGAAAGAATATTTAAAAAAAAATCGGCAAGCAAGTAATAAATATTTTATTTTAATTAAATTTTAACTAAATCATTATGAATATATTTTAAATAAATAAGAGTAGAAACATTTTTATTTGGGATAAAAAGGGAAGCCAAGAAATTTACCAAATTTAAAGGATAGCTTTTAAAGGATACCATTTTTATCAGAATGAAAACATAAAATTAGATGTTGTTAAATTGATACTTTAATCTGTTGATGAACGCATAGAGAAATGTTTAATTCTCGCTTACTGATTATTTTTGTTTAATTTCCAAGACACTTTTAAAATTATATATATATACTTCCTGCAAATATAAATAATATATTCTTCAATAGCTGAAAAGAAAGGAATTGTAACCTTAGAAGCATAAATAAAAAAGAGTTGCTTATTCAATTTTAAGTATTTTGGGTACATAAAATTCCACTGTAAGCACACGAGTTTTCTGGAACAAGATAGCTTTCATAAAGACTAAGGGTCAGTTTAGCAGCGAATATGATTATCGATACATTTTCTATATATAAAATACAGAACAGAAATTCAATGACTCAAATTCTATTTTTAAGAAACTGTTCAAATGAAATACTCGTATTTTTGCAACAAAAAGATTATTGAATTATATATTTATATTTATTCATTTTATATTTTTTTCATTCATCGGCTGTGGAACGCAATTTAACTAGGAAGTTAGCGGCCAACTTTTTTTTTTTTTTTTTGTTGATAAAATATAAAATATAATATTTTTAAAAAATTATTCGAAATTAGAAAAATATTTAAATGGAGAGTAAATTCATTGAATTTAACTATTCATATAGATCCAAGACTGGATTAAATTTTAGAGGCTGGAGGAGTCAGCTATCCTCACTTCTTTTTACACTGGTGTGCAAAACTTGAGCAACAACTTAAAAATTTAGCAGATAGCCATGAAATTGCAGAAAAAGGAGGTCTGGAGATCAGTACAATGGACACGTAAGTCAGTAGAAACGTCATGCTTATGCAAATATCAGGAACGAAACGTCGGAGGCGACGTGAGCGTATGCAAAACGTGTGCAACTCAACAGTAGAATAAAAGGAAGGACGGAGACGCAATTCAACATATTCGCTGCAAGTGCCAGTGAGTCAGTCTGTGAAATATGGCTAGAAGAATGAATGACACCGAATATCTGCTATCAGATTTGAGAAGCGAGTAGTTCTCGTTAGTACAAAATACTAATTGCATGTAATATAACTACCTACGACACGAAGATTGAGTAGTAATAGAAGTAGAAGGTACAGAACAACGTAAAGGTTGACAGTTGAAAATAATTTCAAATATTTTGTTTTCTAAAGAAAATTTCAATATGAAAAAAGGCCAAAATATCCAAACTTATTTACCAATGTTTCGTACAGAATATATTTAAAACTTTCAAATAAAATTCAAGCTGAATGAGAATTCTGAATTTTTATGCCTCGATCGCTTTATGAAATAGCAAAAATGTTTCTTTAAATAAAAAAAAAAAAAAAAAAATGTTAGATCTTAAAACGTAAAAATTCCGAAAAAAAATATATAAATTATCTGCAAAGCTTTGGTAATTTTGCTCTGACTAAAGTTTAAAAACGTATAAAACTCCAACTGTTTTCTTTAAAATAATACAATATCACAGAAAGCCTTCCATAAATACAAAGCAATAATGCTCTCTATTTCTAAAGGGAACCCTCATCTAAAAATTTGATCATTCTTTCTTTTTTTCGTTCACCGATTTTTTCCTTTTCCATGGTCATAAATGAAACAGTTCTTTCTAACTGCATTTTTACATTTCTGCTTTTTATTTCCTGAAAAGAACAAAAAAAAAAAAATGGAAGAGAAATATTCCACAGCGAATTCGATAAAGAGCCGATGCAATGCAATATGTTATTATGGTCCAGTGAGCGGCGAAATCATGCAAACGGAAAAAGGAAAGTCCTCAGAACAATGAACAAACGGAACAAAACTCTGGCTATAGTAACGTTGGGTTACCTCATAAAAAGGACAGGAGACAGACATTGGTGTTCATGTCCTTATGAAATACCTTGTTGATGTGTTTGCGACAAAATGGCAATACTAGAGTGCAAAAATAGGTTTCTTTTGTACGTGTTTCAAGGTTTGTCCTATTCCGGGATAGTATTTCATTGTAAAAGTTTCCAGAATATCAAAGAATTTGAAAGAAATCATACAAGGTTTCGAATTCAGCTAAATTTTATTTGAAAAATAGTTATCTAATGAAATAAAAAATACTCCTGTAAGAGACTGCATAAGGCAATTCAAAACAATGTCAAATTATGAAATGTTACATTGTATTTAACTTAGCATATGATGTGTTAAATCACTTCGAGTCATTGATTTAAGTGATAAAAAAGCGAACATCTAAATCTGAAATGTCTAAATCTTATTTATTTATGAAATATCTAGGAAAATAATCAGCAAACCAATATCTTGAAAACTTCTTCGAAATTCAAAGACGAATTAAGAAAGTATTTGAAGTAACCCTACATAGTTAAGTTTATTTCCATGAAAAATTTAAAGAAAGTAGAAAAGTAAAACTCTAAATTATTTGATGTAGGTTACTCTATCAAAAGAAAATTAACAAAGCATACAAAAGGCTTAAAGACAAATTTATACAATTTCAATTAAATTTGTAATTTTAATAACCTCTTTTGATTCTATTTCAGGGTTTTATGTTAATTAAATTTCATAGAAGGAGCTATTTGAAAATATATATTTACCAAACCACAAAGGCTGAAAAATCTTCAAAGGAAAAGTATTTTTCTCTTGCTAATTTGCTAATCTGTTGCTAATCCTGGTTTTCAAATAGATTCGGTTGCTTAAAGTGTTAATTTGATTTTCACCTATATAACTTAATGATTATGTAAAGTACTTTAAATGACGAAAATGTTTAACTTGAAATTTTCACACACACACACGAAAAAAAATATTAAGTAGTTTTCTACATGCATATTATTTAATCTGCAATTTATATGCTTTTAAATTTAATAAAATTGCTTAAATGAAATTTCACAGAGCCATTTTAATTAAAATGTATCTGAAATATTTGGATATCGATTTTAATCGGTAAAATCGCTAGCACTCTGCTATTGAATCCTTGCATCTTAAAATAAAAATTAAAATCTGTTCTTATTTTTACAATGTTGAGAATTTACAATAAATTAATTTAAATAAAAATAATATTAATATTTACTTTGTTATATATGATTCAAAGTAGAACAACCACGAAAGTTTACAATCACACTAAGAGACCACATTTTCTTCTTATGTTGAAAAACATAATTTCTTTTTCGAATTGTGGGAAATCAACTGCTTATAGAAAATTATAGAGTATTATTAATTCTATCGTTTGTTGAAACTATGCAATTTTGGATATATTTTCTTGTACCAAAACTATAATGATCTTAACTTTTGACTTTTATGCTGGATTTTTGAGAATGGAAGAAGTATGCTTGCATTTTATAATATTCAGTCAAACAATGATTATAAAAAATATAAACAGTTTTGTGAAATATTTTTCAGTTTATGAAAATGCTCTAATTAGGCTCAAAAAATAAATTTGTTCATGTTAAATCGATATGTTCAGTAGCAACGTAACTTGGCGTTTCTATTGATCATTAGTACTATTGAAGTACTAATGTTTCTGTAAGTACTGTTAGTACTATTTTTGCTGTTGAATATCAGTGGTATCGTGTTCCATATATGAATGACATTACCAAAAGAAGGACGAATATGTTGGCAGGAATTTGCAACTTTAATATAAGTGTCAAATTATTTACGATCGTCATCCGGTCTCCTCGTTTCTTAAAGCAGCAGGTGTAATGGATGCCCAAGCATGATTCAAACCTGGCTCTTGTGTGGGTTAATTCTACACTATACTATTGCGTGACGTATTAAGCCTTATGTTATTGATGTATATGCATCATGTATTAAGCATTATTATCTTGTTATAAAATACAGGAAGTGAAATTGCAAAGCTTTTTTATTTATTTATTATTTTTTTATCGAAATAGCATGCAATTGTATCTGATAATTTGAACACTCAATATACTTCAGATCACAATTCGAGGATAAAATTATCAAATAATATTTATAAGAAAGGAAAATAAAAATTATGAACTTACATAAAACGATTTTTAATTTAACAAAGGCATTAAAACTATTTCAAAAATCTATTTACAAAAAGAGGTAATGAAATTTTTACCTATCTATACAAATTTAATAAATTACAGAAATCTTTAAAATTGATTTTTTTTTTAAACTACTACAATAATTCATGATTCCAGTTACAAATTAATTTAATATATATTTGTAGTCCTAGTTGTGCAATTTATTTATTTTTAGTTTATAAGATAAGTTACCAGATTTAAATGATTATTAATATTGACGATTAATAGTAAGTTATTAATTATATATTTAATCATTTTTTTTCTAATGCAGCTTGCAAATTCTGAAACCGTGATTTTTATGCTATAAGGGGACCTTCAGTTTAAAGTGGACTCAGAAGAACAATGCCCCCGCAACTCTCTACAGACATCCATGGCACCACCATGGGACTCGAACCCGAAACCTGTGGCACCGAGCACCAACCATCTACGGAATCAATATATAATCATCATAAATATTAACTTTTATATTTATAAATAAAGTTTATTTTCTTACCAGTTGATATGGCCTAGCGTTATCCGGCTATATAAAATTTTGAAAATTTCATTGCGAGCAAATATTTGTGTAGTATTAAAGATTTTAGAATTTATATAACTCCATTTTTAAGTAGCATAAATTGTTTAAATAAAAATCAATCACTTTTTTATTCAAGACATCCCAATATTGTTTTCACTTTTAATCTATAGGCATTTATTTTTCAAAATATAACACACTAGTTTGGAAAATAAATTGAAAACTAATACTGTAAGTTGTCTACTCTAAATTTTGACAATAACTGAACTAAATGCTCCAGCCAGTGTTTTAAGTCTGCCACAATTTGGTTTAGTGTAAATCTTATGAATTTAAAAGAAATAAGTTTTTCATTTATGTTTAATTATATATTATTACGATATTATTTATTATAATAATATTTCTTATTATTATACTAAATAATAATTTATCGATATTTTATAAATATTATTTACCTTATTTCTTTGATATCCATCAAATTTTCATTTAATAAAATAATAATTAGTGACATTAGTTTCGTAATTTTGGAAACGAAATAATTGAAACAAAAATCTTAACTTATAATGCAGATATTATTGCTAAAACCTACGTATATCCATTTTTATTTTAACGCCCATATTATTTACTTCTAAAACAAAATCAAAGACCAAGTCCTGTCAAGATGAAAATACAGAGAACACATTGCAATTTTCTTCCAAAAAGGTTTTAGATAAAACCCGGTCTTTCGTACGTGCTTATGAAGCGATGTTCTGCGAAACACCAATTGCATTTTCCCCGTGGATGACTGCAGCCCCGGAGATGTCATTATGAGTGGCGGTGCAGAAAGAATGACCCACTGCATTGCACTGGCTTCTATAAATGCATCCATTTCAGATGAACAGCTCTCAAAAGAGACATGATGCTTGTGCAAACGCACACTGTTATTATCCACACAACAAATTCTTTTATATGTTTATCTGGGCTTCAAAACCACAAAATGTAAAATAAACTTACCTTTTTTTCTTTTTCTAGATTGTTCTACACATTTTTTAAATGGTAAATAAATTACAACCTTTTATTACAGATTTACTGAATTTTTAAAACAACAGATCAATAGTGAGATTATCGTCAACAAATGTCATTTATGCATTCAATTGAAAAATTAAATATAATATTTTGTTCTTTTAAATTCTTTATGTTTGTTAAATTATCATTTGCACTGGTTTTCAAAAAAATTAAAGAAAATTCAGAAAAGCTGTTATTATGAAGTTTGTAGTGAATGTAATTTGATGAAACATGAATAAAAATTAATTATAAAGTACTCAAGAATTAAATACAACAGAAAAGTAGTAGAAATTTTAATACAGTACAAATTAAATAAAAAAAAAAAAATAGAAACATACTAAAAAATATAGCAACTAATGTCAACATGAGATAAACTTCAATATGAAGTGGGATCACCTCCATCATTAGCGGCTTTGGCCAATTGTCTAGCACTCTCTCCTTTGGCTTCAGGTTTGTATTCTGGAGGTGGCATTGCTGTTTGTTAGTCGTTTGGAATCCACTTTAAACTGTATTTCCCGGTCTAATTAGCGTACAGTGTTATCATAGAGTGACAAACCAAACCTCTATCAACTAAACAAGTATGAGAAAACGGCAGTGTTTATAAATTCAGTTGGCTTCAAAGCTCATTACTGAATCAAATTAGTTTGTCAAGATGGTTTGCAGAAAGCGGTTAAGGTGCAGCAAAGCATCCATTTAAAAACCCAAACACGATAAAATATGATTCAAATGATGAATTAGAGAGTGAGGTTCATATTGTTCGACGTCTTGAATGGCCAGATGTTGGTGGTTGTCAATATTATAGAAGAATATTTCTGAAAGTATCTTTCTGTACTTTTGAGAAGTAGCAGGGAGATGGATCTTTGAATATTATTGTTTCTCATGAACCAGTTGGCATTCGTTATTTGTATAATTGTCATATTTTGCTGAGCTTCCAAGATTTTAGTATTATAATTAGCTGCCTAGGCCTATATCTGGCAAGCATAGGTGAGGAGAGGACGAAGCATAAAAGGTGAAAATCAGAAGTTTTATTATTTCTACTCATGCTCGAGTTTCTTGCTATAAGGGGATAGCGTCTTCTAATGTTTCTTCTGTAGTTTTGATTGACATAGTTAAAATGAAAATTCCAGTTTAGATGTTCATGAAGATAAATTCCAAGATATTTTGTTTATGATTTCTCCCTGATCTTAAATATTTTGAACATATTAACATAGCTTCATTTTTTTGCCATATCAGGCTTCTGATTGGCTGCATTCTACGATGAATAAAAATTTCCTGAAACCACTTCAATAAAAAATCATCTTTATGAGAAGTTCTAAGATTTCTTTAAAAAAGAAACAATTATTAGATCTTACTTTACATGAGAAAGATAAATTTTAAGCACAATTTATACAACGATAAGGATACATTAAAGTAACTGCCTGGCACTACAGTCGTTTTTGGACCATGACCGTCCTCCTACTGGCAGATTTCAAAACAGCAGATGTTTTCTTTTTACGAGGTTGTCAGCCCTACATCTAAAATTCTAGATTCATATCAGACCAGGATCTACGATTTAAAACGGATTCCGAACCACTTCAAGCATCAATGGCATGCCAGTGACTCAATCCCAAAACCTGTGGCACCCGACCTGAAGGTTCTCAATCATCAGACCCCAAATTAAGGGTACATACAATAGAAAAACTACTATTTATAAAAAAATTTTTAAGAGTTTTTAAATTAGATATCACGTTATTTGAAATCTGAAAATATAAACATAATTTTTAAAATATTAATGAAATTTTCTAAAGTTTTAAAATTTCCAATTTTTAAATTAGTTTTGTCATCGTTTTTTATACCTCAGACATTTTGTTCACATCATCTTTGCAACTTTTCGATGGCCATAGTCAAAATCTGAATCAATTATATACATTCTTCTTGGGGATTACATTGAAATTTAGTTTAGAAGTTCATTCTAAAAATTAAAGCGGAAGTTTTAAGAACACATGTCAAAATGCTTTTCAAAGATAAGATCAATATGGTTTAGATCCTTCATTGAATTTATTGAAAAAAAAGCAATAAAAAATAGAGTCATTTAATGTTCTGTAATTGCCATTTGCTTGTAAGAATATTTTTATTCTAAATTTTGATGGAATCATTATTTCTCAATTTTATTTAATTTAATTTGAATATAAAAAATGAGAATATACTAATTTGAATATAAGAATTGTTTTGCTATCTTGTGGTTGACAAGTAAAAAATGAAAAATATATATCGCGAAAGCCCTGTACGTGGTTATTCGAGTACTCCACTTTCCATCATCCATAATCGTAAATCAAAAATTCATAACCAATAAAAAATAAAAGCCCTTTTAAGTCGTAAAACATTGCTGAAACGATCAACGGTACCTTTACATGTCCTTGGATCGCAACATGACTTATTTCGTAAAAACTTAAGTTCAAATTAGGATACCAGTTTCTTTTTAACAAAATAGTTACGATTAATTAATCTTTTGAACTTTTTAAACCAGATACATTTATGATAAATTAATAAATTCATGTAATCATAAATTTTTAAATTTTTACAATAAAATTCATTTTATAGCTGGCATACATCCGTTGCAGGCCTTGGGTGTTACTTTGAGATCTCAAGTACTACTCACATACTGAATTTTGCATATCTTCCATGCAACAAGGTCACTTTTAAATATTGATAATATTTAAATATTATGGTCTACAGTCGCATTTTATTCCAATAATCATGTCAATAACTTCAGTATATTTATTTTTTGATATCACGCTTTTCGGTACTGTAACGAATCTTCCGTTTGCTTGGATATCCCGCAAAAATTGAGCACAATCTCTTGACAATTTCAAACACTTCTGGAACGGTTGTCCTTATATCCCTTTTTTTTTCTTTCTACAATTATTATTAGATTTTTTTTTTTTTAATTTCTAATTTAATTTCAATTAAATTTTCAAATGATTGTCCATTGAAAAATCTAGAATTTTTAATTAATTTGATTAATGTCCTAATGACTATATCTCTTACACTTGAAAATAGGAGCCCGCAAATCTGTAGCATCAACGCTCCACGTCCGATATGATTGGAGGCTTCACACCTCACTACTCAAACGGCTTGCCGTAAATGCATCTTCAAGAAAGAAAATCACATTTACTACTCTAAAAAGACCCAGTATAAATATAGGTACAAACATAGAGAGTATCACAGTTTCGCGAATTGACATAGATATATGTCTGTCATCAACTGTCGGGCTTTTTCAAAGGGGTACTGAAATTGAAAAGGATTACGCATATACACAATTTTAATTACCATCTTCTGAATTCCTGGGTGCTTTTCTATGCGATTTTGAGTTCCAGTACACACTACATAATTAACTTAGTATACTACTGTGTCCAAAAAGTAAGACCAATTTTCAATTTAAATTTCTCGGCATGTGGGATTTCAATTTGTTTTTCTTTTAGGTTGTTGGCGCTGTCCTTGACATCTGTGTGAAATTTGACGTCAAAATAACCATTAGTGTTTGAATTACACTTGGATTTGTGAGACACTAAAACTGATTCTGGAGATTTTTGAAATGTCTCCTCAATCGACTCAAAATGGTGTCCCTGGAGTCGTCTTTTGAGTTTACGGAATAGCCAGAAGTAGCACGATGCTAAATCATGTGAATACTGTGGTTGTGGAACGATATGGGTTTCATTTTTGGCGATAAGGTCACGAGAATCAATACAGTCAGTGGTTTCGGTACCAATCGAGATTTAATGCGTTTGAGGCCCAAAAACATCTTTTAAAATGGAATTTTGAAATTCCAACAGCATTGACAAGGTCTCTAATTGTACAATCGACGGTTTGCAAGCACCAAATCATAAATATTTTGGACGTGAGCTTCGTCGGTTGAGATTGATGGTCGACCAGAGGGCACTTCGTCTTCAACGTGTTCTCTGCCTTCTTTGAATTGTTTATACCACTTCTAAACATTTCTTTCCAATATAGGAATGCTCACCGAATGCCTTCTGCAACATTCTATATGTTTCCGGAAATAAAATTTAATACAAGTTCTTTATTCAATTAATTGAGACATTTCAAAAATTGACGGAATCAGTTTTAGCATCTCATGAAGCCAAGCGTAACTCAAACACTAATGAATTAACGTCAAATTTCACACAGATGTCAAGGACAATGCCAACAACCTAAAAGAATTGAAATACCATATTCTCGAGAAATTTAGATTGAAAATTGGTCTTACTTTTTGGCTATAGTAGTACATACACAATTAACTTAGTATGAATGACGATTTTCCTTTTATAATAATTAATCAGATACTAAAGTAAATAATAAAGTATTATCAATATGCAATCAGATCGATATTAGTGCTCAAGAATAAATTCCAGTGGTTTTAGCTAATGATACTTCCGGATCTAGCTTCAAGCAAGATCATGTATCGAGATTAAAGATCCACAGTCAAAAAACGCCTCCACCATAGTTTGTGAAATCACGTCCAAATTTAAAAAACCTGCGGACATTGTCAAAATCGGAATATAATATGGAATAACATTCCGCCATTTATTCTGTTCATTCCTGCATAGTCAAAGGAACCTTCTGTTCTGCCCAATTTCAAACCAAGCTGTTATAATTCAGATAACCAACATCCAGAAAATAATGGATCCAACAATCAAAAATAAAGTATTTTTAAGGAACTAAACTACTTACCACAGTCAAAAACCCGCTTTGACTTAAGTTGGTTAAATCACATCCAAATTGAAAAGGCCTGTTAACCGGCGGACGTGAAGTCCTGCTCCATTTTTCTACTGTGGAATGGCATTTCACCATAAGATTTTATCGTGATTAATTCTGCATAAACAAATGAACTTTCGTTTCGGTTTCAAAATACGCTTTCCTACTTCGCATAACCGACAGTCCCTCCAGAAATTTCATTTTGTTGAGAACTTATAATAAGTACCACAAATAAAAAGTATTTTTAATTAATTACACTATTTATCACAGTCAAAAAAAACGACTCCACTTTACTTTGGTGAAACCACATTTAAATTTAAAAAGCTCGTGAACATCATACTTCATTTTTCTGCTATATTAAAATTTCTTTGATGATACTTCGAAAAAAAAACTAAGAAATAAACAAATTGTCGTGTTTATTACAGTGTTCATTTTTACTTACATCTAATTTGAGAAATTTAAAACCCTACTATAAGAAAAGCTTAATTATGGCTTGGTTAACACGTGGGCGAAAATTGCTGATTCATAAGATGATGTTATGTGCTCGTTTGCAATTTTCGCTTAAGTAAAGACATAAAAAATAATAGACAGAAATAAGTTTACGTGACATCATTTTCTAACGTTAAGTTTATTACTGTCTGTGAACATTTTTGTGTAACAAAACTGCGGTAACAAACTATTTATTTCATAATACATTCTCCCAGAAGGAAAATTTCTTTCTCTTAAGATACAATGTTGACTCACCTAAGCTGTAATAAAAGAAGACTTTAGCAGAAGAAATACGTTTTGATTAATGGAATTAATGTTTCAAATACGTGAAATTGATCACGTTTAATTCATGATTATTGTGAAAAAAATCACATTTTTTTATTGTTTTATTTTAAAAACTGTTTCTTTATTTTTCGAAAACAGTTTTGAATTTGTTTCTAGACTCGTTAGAAATCGAGTTAGCATTTAATCTCCACCTATTAAATTACTGAATTGATGGATTAAAAACTTTTTAAATTGAATTTCTGAAAAACAATTTTTTGCAACACTGTTCCACTATAGCAGCCATAACTGTTATTATAATTTTCAGATCTAATGATATTTTATGTATATTTTCTTAATGATGTTATATATTCACTGAATTAAAAACTTTAAATATATTCATTTAGCGAGAGTCATTGACTTTTTGTTAAAACGTTACTTTTTTGTGGTATGTTTTCTCTAAAACCCTCGATTGGCTGTAACGCAGCTGTATTTTAGAATATTAGCATTATTTTAGTTTAATGCAACAGAAATGATAACTTAGTTTTATGCAAGTATTTGTGATATGGTTTGCATATTCTTTTAGTTAGAAGTGTTTGCGTAACATCAAAAAATACTCTGTTTTATTACATTTTTCTAAATTTCAACACAAAATAATAATGTATATAATTTAATTTTATATTTTTCAGTATTTTATAGCCTAATCACCCTGAAAAAGTAGCATCAAAAGATTTCTATAAAAAATCATTTTAAAAATTTTCGCTCTGTATGTAGTCGGTTACATTCGGATTACATTTTCGGATTCGGAATGTTTTATTTTGTTATTAGAAAAAAAATACATATAAAATATTTTACTGTTATTTACCCCAGTAAGTTTTTGTACTCAAACGATTACGTTAAATAAAATACCTTAATGCAATTCTTCCACGGCAGCATATTCTAGAATGTAATTTCTTTTTTTTTCTTCTTCTTGAATGCTTGAAGTAGGTGGAATTGGTTATGATGTTATCAATTATTTGATTCTAAAGAAAGTTACATTCAGGTATTCTTTCGAGAATATATTTCTAATTTTATGAAAAAAAAATGAAGACAGTCTCGTGCTTCTAAAGATTCCAAAAATGCTTTTATTTCTGTAACAAATTTGCCTTCACAGAGTCTTACACCTTTTGTTAAAGCTTTTAGAATGGATGCCATCTTTTTCAGAAGTATATATTTTTAGTTCATGCAAAAATAGACTGCCTGTGTGTTGGCTAGAAAGGAATAAAATGAAATTTCCTGGGTTTTGTCAATGTTTTCCTGGGCAAGGGAAATGAAAGGATATTTCGAGGAATAAAATTTGCTCTTTAATAGTCACAATTTCTTTTTTTCTGATTGAACTCTATAATATTAGAAATATTTTGAAAATAGTTCGAGGAATTTTTTTTTACAAATTATAATGCATGTTTTAATTTCAAGATTAATAACAAGAAAACGCAACGATATAGCTTGCATTACAATTATGAATTAATAAAAAATTAATTCTCATGAAGTTTTTTTTGTCATTATCAGTTCTTAAATTTATTATAAAAATTATTTTTTTTAATTGAGGTGGTTATTTTATATCTTATTAATTACTTTTTAATCCTAATTCTATCAATATTCTTTAATTGTTAGTGGCCTGATGGCCAATTGGATATCGCTCTGGTCATCAGTATCACATACAGATTCGAATACTGGCGGTGACATGGATGTTGGTTAATGGCTCAGAATTCACTGTAGGTCTTTTTCTAATTAGCCTAAAGTGTGCAAAAAATGACTGTTGAGCGAAAAACCAAATCAAATCTCTGTCTGTTAGTTTATTCATTTTATTTATTTTTGTGTGTGTGTTTTGTGTTACATTTTATATAAGGTTTTTTTTTTTTTTTTTACATTTTCTCCAATAATGCATAAGAGGGAAAGTTGACAGTAGCCCCACTTTTGATAAGAATACGCAAATATGATTTAGTATTTAGTAATGTTTTATATGTTTTACTTTTTTCACCTTAATAAAAAATGTATAACAAAAAAAAAAATGCAAATGTACTCAAAGTAAAATTTTACTGAAAATATGTTAACTTAACATTTCAATAATCCTCTAAAACTGAACTGGGATTTTTATGACACTTTAATGTTACCAATGAGCGTAGACAGCACAAAGTATCATTTTGGCACCAAATCGAGATAGGCGTAAAGTATTTTATAAATAAAAAATAAGGTTTTGACTTAGTTAAAAAGATAGCTTATAGAAGTTTTTCTGAGCACCAGATAAAAGTAAAAATAAATCCAGATAAAAAAAATTGGACTTCTAAATGTTATAGCCTTTAAGATACGCTAGTAGATACTCATGCATACATGCATTTATTTTTGTTTATATACAGAGATATAGTGATAATTATTTTAAATTTCACACTACACCATCTGTACCTTCCTACATGGTTCATTTATAGAAAAACATATTATTAAAATTTGTAATGCTCAGTCCTTCATTTCATTGTTGAGCAACTGAACAACATGCAGAGTACATTATGCACACAATCTCACTGATATTTCGATGATTAGCCCAGTAGAAAAGTATACTATTATAAAGTATATTATTATAAAACTAATATTTTGAAAAAGTAAGCAAAAAAATTATTTTTGGTGTAATATATAATTTGATATTGTGTGTTAACATCTAAATGTCAAATGTTGAAAAAGAGTTATTAGTATTCAAATTATATCATGGATTAGTTGATCATGCTAATTTTAATATTTCTTTTCTAAATTATACCTAATAATACAATATATTTAATTTACTTTTCCTTTTTAATTTTTATTCCTCGTTAGTCCAAATTAAATTGCGTGGTCTTACAATTAATATTTTAAAAGTATTAAATAAGAAATCTTTTTAAAATAAAAAAATTACAAATTTTCCTATTATGTAGAAGAGATTTAAAGGAAAACTTAGATGGAATGACATATTATATTATATAATATCTACCATTTTGCATTTAAAAATTAAAAAAAAATATACTTTTCAGACAAATTTTTATTAAAAATATGGTTTATAATTATTGAAAAGGAGTACAATATTAAATTCAGGTTTGAAATTTTTTATGCAAAATTCAAAAAAACATTTTGGATAAATTTAAATTAAGGATTAAATTTTAGATATTGTATACAGCTATTCAGTTATCGTCGTCAAAATATGCTGCATAAATAGTAAAATAAAATTAAGATCTAATGTTACAAGATACAAATGTAAAGGAATCGAAAATACAATATTCAAGGAATGCATTGCAGAAATATAAATATTCGCTTGGGAATGCTAATGACGGATGTAGATGGCAAAAAAATATAAAACAAATCAGAAAACTAGTGCGAAAAATTGTTTAAAGAAGTGATATCCACCAAAGAAAAACAACTTTTAGTTTCTGAATATTGCTTTTTCTTCCTGAGAAAGAAAAGTTGCAAAAGACACGTTGCAGAACTTTTTTTTTTGTGGTAGAAAGTTGTTTCGAAAAAAAGGGAAACTTTATCTTTCCTCTCTGATGAATACATATTGATTTTTTCTCGACTTTATTGTGCTTAATAAGAATGTTTATAAATTTTTTTTTTTTCCCATCTTGCTACTTGAATGAAAGCATCGAGAAGAAATTACAAAATGTGAGGGATTTTTTTAATCTCATCCTATTCAAAAATTCAACTAATAATGAAACTTTAACCTAGAAACACAAAGACGAAATAATTCCTCCGTTTTATTTTGAATGATATCCGATATTTTTCTCGAATTACTTTTATGGTATTTTTAAATCTATTTGTTTACGTTCAGGAAGATTTATTCTATTATTTTAATTAAATAACCTTTCTGCATAATAAAAGTTGGCAAACGATGTTTGGGTTCATGATACGAGACCTAAAATGAAATCGGTTGGAAATAAGATTATGAAAATATAAAATACCATTCAAAGAATGTTCAATACAATTATATAATTATTAAATTTTCTATATATTATTAAATTTTCTTTCATTTAAAAGATTTTATAACCTATACATATATATATATATATATATATATATAGATAGATAGATAGAGAGATAGTGTGTGTGTGTGTGTGTGTGTGTGTGTGTGTGTGTGTGTGTGTGTGTGTGTGTGTGTGTGTGTGTGTGTGTGTGTGTGTGTGTGTGTACATTCATAGACATAAAATTTGGTGTAACATGAAGTGATTATCAGAACTGATTGAAATTTTATATATGTATTTGTGACCTTGACTAGCGTTCTGGCGCTCGGTGCCACAAGTATCGTGTTTAAGTCCCAGTAGTGCCATGGATGTTTGTAATGGTTCTGAATCCCCTTTAAACTGTAGGTCCATTATCAGAGAGATGAACGTAGTAGATACGTCTGTAGAGATGAACGTAAAGTTGATTACCCTACGTCGTATGAAAAAGAAAATATCTCATGTTTCGAAATCTGTCATCAGGCAGACGGCTTTCGCCCACCAAGGGCTGTTTAGCCAACGAAGAAGAAGAAAATTTGTAATTTTAATATAAATGATAACAAAATAAAAATCAAAGAAGAATTAGTAGGAAAACTTACAAAGAAATAAAGGAATTAAAAGATTTTTCTAGGTCTCTTTAAATTGAAAGCATAGTTTGCGGTTTGGCATTAACAAGAATGTTGATCTACCAGGCATGAAATTTTACAAGACATATTTGATGTTTTGTAAAATCCATATATTTTAAATCCTGTAAGCATGCTTATATTCCATCAAACTTTTATTCTACCCAACTTATCATCATTTATTCTTGGAATAGAGTGGGGAAAGGTACTGAAGTAACTCTGATACCCTTAATGTGTGTGGGCAGACTTTAATATTGTCATAAATAAACAGTTTCGCCGTCACAGTACCATGGATTATAACTTGGGAATCAACGTTCATATGGAATAGCCCTTCAAACATCATACTAGATGTTGGTAAAGAGTATTGTTCTAAGCAGTGAAGTGTTCACCATGTAGCATCTATCATCCATAAGGTTATCATTATAAACCAAATGGAATTGAGATTTGTATCTGAAGCTTCTTGTTTCCACTTTACTCAGTTCGATTTCGCCGAGCAAGGCATTATTACTAATTGAGTTGGGAAGCTGGCAGTTGATAGCAAATGATTACAAGATAGCACATCAGTATAGTAAGGACAGACACAGGAACCTATGCAAAATATGCTTCATGTAATTGGTTGTACGCAATGATACAGAGTGCTGTGTGCCTGCTGCCAGACAGTGACGCATCCCTTCTGATATTAGGTAGTCCTGATCTAGTGCACCATAAGCGTGAACTAACTCTAGTTCACTGAACCCATTATATACTTATAATACTGTATAAACTGCAAAGAGGTGGAAAGTTAGTCGAACTTATCACACAGCCTCTATCATTCCAATGACTTTTCACTCATAAACTCTGACCAATAATGATAACAAAACTGTCCAGATTATCTAAAATATTTGATATCACCGAATTATAATAATCCATTATAAAAATAAATTATCAAAATAATAATACATAATAATTAAAGAAAATAGAGTAATAATACAAAATATTTACAACAAATTATATTTTTGATTAAAAACATAGAGAAACTAATATAATTTTATCAATTTATTATATTTTTTCTGGGAAAAAGGATTTATGGACGAATATATTCTTTCCTATTTCAATAATTGACATACATTTGAATTTTGAAACGAATTTTCCTAATTACAAAGCAAATTTTTACATTTCAGAACTAACAACAAAACTGATTTAAACTTTCAGAACCAATACGACCTTTAAAAGGACACGAATAAAAGTAGTAAAATGCTAAATAATTATAACATAATTAACTAAAAGCTTTAAATTTTTCATAGAAAAATAAATAAATTTTAGAATTAAAAGTAAAAACTTTAGTTTTATAAAAATAAAATCACTTTAACTCGATAAAAAACATGAATAGTTGCGTTAATTTCCTCAAAAAAAAAAGAATGAGTTGTTCTTGTATAAGTATTTTCAGTTTTTCTCTTACAAACTTAAGACTAAAGATAGCTTTTTCGAGTATTATATTGAATATCTGGAATAATATATATATTATATAAAAACTCACATATTATCTAACTCTAAGAATTCACTACTAATTCCTTGGAATATTAGAAACTCGGCTTAAATTTTATTCAGATTAAATGGAAAAAAAGAAATCTAAAAAATAAAAATTTAACGATTCTTTTTTGTCGAATAACATAATATTTTAAGCCAAATTTACGCAGTCTACCACCAGTATTTAAAAGAAAAAATATCAGATAAGATTTTTGAAAAACAGCTCAAGAAACTCTAGGCTTAAAAACGAAAACTCAACAAGACCATTTTTTCATCGTCAAAATTCTTCTTTTTTGCACCTGAGGAAAAAAAAAATGTGTTTAAGCTCTTCAGAACTTACGTTTTCTGCAAACTCCATCGGTGGTGGAAATCGAATTTCCCATGTCGATTGATTTTGATTCTGAAGACAAAAAGTATCACAATCGCTGCTGTCTAAATCCCGTTTGGAACAGAAATTTTCTGAACAACTGTAAAAAAAGTAAATCGAAGCAAGAAATACGAAACTCTTTTTCTGCAAATTCACATTTTGTTCCATTTTTTTCGAATGGTTTTAACCATAAATAAATTTATTTTAACAACTGTAGCGGATGCTGTAAATATTTCTAAACAATAGCGCTATTTAATAATAAATGTTTTCACTTCATGAAACTCAAAACTTTTAAAAATATAGAATATCTAAGAATTTCGTTGGTTACGGAAATGGAAATTGAATTTTAGAATTGATCGAATAAATATTTATAAATTACATTATATAAACATAAATAAATTTTGTTTAACTGCAGTTGTAGCAGATCTAGTAAATACTTCAAAAGCAACAGTGGTAATATTTCCACGCCATATAACTCAGGACTTATTAGAATTTAGATTATTTAGTAAGTTGATCAAATATTGGAATCTAAATTAAATCTTAAAAACTTTTAAAACCTAGAATATCTAAGAATTTCTTCGGATACTGGAATGAAAATTGAATCTTAAATAATGATCGAATGAATATTTATAAATTACATTGTTTAACCATAAATAAATTTCTTTTAACTGCAATTGTAGTGCATGCAGCAAATAGCTCAATAGCAACTGTGATTTAAGATATATTTCCCGTCATGAAATTCAAGACTTCTTAGAATTTAGGATACGTAATCAGTTGATCGTATATTGGAGTAAAAATAGAATCTTATAAAAATACCTGATTGGAACATTTATCAATTACAATCACAAAAAAAATTAATTTTCGTTAAAGGAACTAATACATAACCAAATAAAATTCATAAAATTAATCCATAACCAATCAAAATTCACTACAGACAATATCATACAAAAAATATGATTAAAGTATGAGATTGTCAAGATTTCATTTTTTGCAAATCTTTGAAAATGTTAATATTGAAAGATTCTTGAAACGTATCCAATAATGCAATACGCTAATGCATATTAAGAATTATTGTTTTTAGAAAAAAAAAAAAAAGAAAACAGATTGTACTTAAGAAAATAATACTAATTTTTAAACAAATATACTATTTGAACTAAATAATAAAAATATATTTATTTTTAAACTGTAAATAAGTTAATCGGATATGTTTTATTAAAATACTAAATATTTTTATCATATTTCGCACCATAGCTTCAAGGGTTTAAATTTTTTAAAGCTAGAATGCTCAATTTAATGGTACATGCGTGATATAAAAATTAAGCATAATAAGTTTTTTCCCGTTAAAAGAAACGAAACAATTATGTATGATATGCATTTACCATTACTTAATTCTTATCCATAGAAATTACAATAACACGTGATATGTTGTCAATAGACACATGATATGTTATCGATAGTAACGCATAATTTGTTTTCATGATATGTTGTCATTTATCAACAATGCCGATGGTAAATAAAGCCAATTTTAAAGTTAATACAAATTACTATAAAATATTTTAATTAGTTTTGATGATTTTTTTTTGTCTAGTATATTAATAAATAATTTATAAACCAGATGTCAAAAAAAGATGTCATAGCTTATTATATAACTATTAATATAGCTCTTCATATGTTTTACAGAAATAATGTCTTCTGTAGAACCCCTTGAATATTGTATTTCATTTCTAATAAACTTTCTAAGATATTATAAATGCAAAAATTAAAAAAATCCTCTTAATTATTCACGAGAAACTGAAACATATCGAAAGTGTTTTAATCTACCACATAAAGGAAATTTTTAAGAGTTAATTAAAAGTAATGTGAATTTTTCTATACACTTACAATGTATAGAATTCTATATTTATACCAGATAAAAGGAGGAAAAAAATGGAATTAATTTTCCACTTTAACATTTTTAAATGGAATGAAAATAGTTCATGAATACTAGAAGAAAAAAAAAAATATGATTGAAAAATAAATTCAGATAAGTGTTATTTATAATATAGTATAGTGTTTACAATTATAAAGTAAAATTAATTTATGCTTAGTATAGTTAAATTACTCCTTTGAATCTTTTAAGCTAAAAATGATTTATTATGAAACTTCATTAATTACTCTAATTAATGTAACTTGTTATCTTTCAGAATACTGCATCTTAGTTCTAATTTATTTAAAAAAAAGGAATTTGTTTACATTATACTCTATTAAAACTCTCTCTCAGACACTGAAGGCATTCATTTTAATTTTTTGAGTACAACTTAATTCAATTATTTCCAGATAATCATCTATATCTTGTAAATTTTTATAAGACGTTAATTACCTTATGTATATTGTTGTAACAAGAAACTAAACAAAATAATTAGTTACTTGAATTTTATATACATTTAGTCTAAAATGTAAATACTATTTAAGATTAAACTATTAACACTTTAAGAAGTTAGAAGAAAGGATTTTCGATCATATTTCATTTTTAACTTCAGTGGGCCTTGTGTTACACCTATATATGCCACGAAAACCACCTGATTGATTATAGAAGGAACACATTGCCATCCAGAGAAATCTTAAGGTGTAACATGGAAAGACTCCCACCATACAGACTGACTAATGATTTGAGATGTTTTAAGCACATTTTCACAATCGTCATTGAATTTCTCCGTTTCTGGACGCAGTGATTGCAACGAACACAATCGTGGCACATCATTACAAGGCTAAATACAAATTATACGTCTATAATTATTTGTTCCTTCTAATTATATATCAACATTTCTAAGATTTTTCGAAAAAGTTTTAATCATTTTATGAAAATTTATTTTAATTATAAAATATTATAGTATTCACAGAAATTCAAAGCGTGAGAAACTTTTATATCTTTTAAATAGGAATGCAGAACAAGCTTGTATAGAAGCAGTACTGAATAGAAGCAGTATGTATAGACGCAGTACTGAAAAAATATGTGATTTCAACAGATGTACAACTCTGAGTCAAGTATTTATAACCATATTTTATTTTCGAAAGCTCGAATTTCATCAGTGATAATGGCATTAACAATTCCAAAATGTCGTAAGAAAACAATCAACAAACAAAACCAAGCAAAACAAAAACAAACAATCAACAAAAGAAATGTTCGTCTGAGATGTTTCTTTCTTCTTTTTCTTCACAAGAAAACATTTCAAGCGAAATTAAATATAACTATATCTCAAATAAATTATATATTAAAATTCACTTAGTTTATTATAATTATATATTTTTGTCCAAGTGGGTGTAAAAAATAATAAACAAAACAGGAAGTAGGTATTCCACACACATATTTGTGGGTCTTTAACACGCGTTCAGCTTCTAAGGAAATTCGTGCTACTTATTAACTGGCAAAACTCTTATTCTTGCAAAAAGAAAAAAAATAAATTTATTTATTAAAAAAATTTTTTTAGATAAATCAAGTAAAAAAAATTTTTTTTTGTAAATAAAATAATTCAAACACCATTTTAATTGACATATTCCCTTATTATTTTAAAAAAATTAAACTTTTTTTATTTCAAAAAATGTTTCATTGAATTGTTAAAATCGCTTTCTACAATTTTTGATTTTTTCCTATTTGTTTGCTTCTGATGTTTTATTTAACACTATATTTGGAAGGGACGTTTTTTAGTTTCACTGAAATAGAGCACAAAGATTGCTCTATAAACAGTGAATATAATCTTAAAATGCTTTTTTATTAGTTTTTTTCTGAAAGGATTTTTTTCAACTTTATTTTTATTTTATCTCTTCAGATTAGCTTTAGCCCATTCTGTTTAGTGTTTTACATCTATGAAATACTAAATAGAACATGCTAACCTAATCTAAAGAGATTTGGAAAATTAATTTGTCCATAATGATTGAACCAATTTACTGCAAAAGAGTAGAATTTTTATTAACAAAAAAATATAAAACTGACATAAAAAGCACAAGTTTCTTCTTTATAAATGCTATGTATTTCAACAGTGCAAAAAAAAAAAAAAAACATATTTCAAGAGTTTGTTTGCACTGAAAGCAATTAATCCATTAAACACAATGTCGTTCCTGTCAACAAATTTAGTTAACCAAATAATTTTTAAAGTTTAAAAAATAAATAAAAATTGAGTTCATTTAGACAATAAAAACATTTTTTAGTCGAGAATTTATTTATACCGTGCCCTTATATAGGAGTTATTCTTTTAATTTGATAATAAATTTGCTAGGATAAATGCATAATTGTACTATACAGAAAATCTTTTTGCAACTTGATGGTGTACTTTGATATTTATGGAAAAATTTCAGTTTTTTTATTTATTACCAAATCGACTTTAAGAAAAGTGAAGTACTTATAAAAAAATCAAAGTAATGAATAAATATTTACAGTTTATTCTCCTGTACGTTGATGTGATATTTGATGAAAATTGTAATGAAATTTACAGTAAAAATAAGCGAAACTTATGGCAATAAATTAAAAATTACTATTCATTGCTTTACATATTTGATAGATGTATAAATCTATTCTTTACATGTAGTAATTAAAATAAACACTGCTATTATTTGTTAACAATTAGAAAAATGTTAAAAAAAAAAAAGGAATATAACAATTTTCAATAAAAGATAATTTTTTATTTGCAACATTAATTTATATTGAGACATAAAAGTGTTTTTATACTCAATTTAAAATTTGATTTTCTTGCTATAAAATGAATTTCATTTTTAGGTAATTTACGAAAAACTGAAATTGAACGTTATTTTTAATGATTTTCAACATACACACATATGTATATATATGAATTATTTCTATTGATAACACTTCAGCCAGTGTTATACTTGATCAGAAAAAGTCTAACTATATATTATGTTGCATTTAATTTTATCAGAAAATTTTAATTTTGTTATATTCATAATATAATTCACATAAAGTTAAATCTTTATTTTATCCACTTTTACTTAATGTTAATTCTGGATTCAAAGTAATTAAATTATAATTCAATATTCTAAAACAGCACATAATTTTTCTCTTAAAAGTTGTCATTCTATAATTTTACTAATTGAATATCATGCCATTTCATGAGAGTTACTCACAGAGGATGCAACATTCTTGGAGTAGATTCTGGGAAATGGTCCTCCTTTTAAACGTATTCCATAAATCAACTTACTTAGGTAAATCCCAATGTTAAATCTAATACAAAAACACATATTAATGTATCATTCTAAAACTGGATCTGTTAGGCCAAGACTAGGATATCATCTGATTAACCTCTTTCTGTTAAGACAGATTTTGCCCATTATTTCTGAAAACTATGAATTGCAAAATTATTTCACCAGGAATGGATGTTGCTAATTTGTATTAAGTGACTATTCCATCCTTCCATTTGTATTAAGGGAAAAAATAGGAAAATTCTCCTGCAATCAGTCTGAAGAGGATGAAACATCTTACATCATTATTTTACCACAGTAAATTAATCCAATTGAAGTAGACAAAAATAGATCCCATAATAAAAGCTGCCATGACACAAATCTTGCTGAGACCAAACAATCGTTGGATATATACGAAAGTTATTAATTTTACAAGCAGGAGTGTATTCATTATTGTAATTACATTTTAGCAATGAATTTGCTTTTCACAGCAACTATTTGCAACTGAATAAATTGATTTGACACCAATGTATAGGTTGAAACACACTGAAAAATTTAAGAGTTTGAAAAATTCATAGATTGTTCGTTTTTACTGTTTTTATTTTTCTTTGTAGGGCAGATAACATTCATTGTAGACTAAAATGGTTACGCATGTTGTCCAATAGAAAGTAAAGATCAATAACTGTTTCTATTCCATTGAAAGATTAATTATTCAAAATCAGAGAAGATGTCACTTTTTTTTTTTTTTTATTTTCAGGGTATATCCTGCCGTTAACGTAATTTGGAAACTAAACGCACAATACATAAATTATATTTATAAATAAAATAATAATATATATAATAAAGGAATGCATTTAATAAAGCTATATTTGCGTCATTCAATCTTTCAACTGCTATTCTGTAGAAATTGTACAAGAATAAAATTAGAAATTGAAACATAATCCAAGCTGCAATTTTTAAATAAAAAAAATCATACTTTGCTTTACATTTATCAAAACTTATTATTCAAAATTCTTTCTTAATATCAAAATTAAATTTTTTGATAAATCTACAATATCTAATTTTCAAAATCCAGCAATTCGATAATTTTTCGATTATTCCAACTGAGTGAAAGAACTTGCAAAGTCGCATCAAACCGAGTCAAAGAATTCGATACTCTGCTGAAGCCTTTGAAATTTCTCCTACTCTAGAGCAACTTTCCTTTTCATGGCCTTGTTATTCCGTGTTCCTCATCTCGCAGGAGAAGCGAGAAATGACAGAGGATCCCCTCACTTCACAGGCAATAGAGAATTCGATAACTCAAAACCAGGCGCCCGGGAATTATCCTTAAAAAATACGGCGCCACTGAAAATCCCTGCGGTCATTTATTTTAGAATAGGAGATGAAGGGATGTAAGAAAATTTCGCCTATCATCATCGCTTCTTATTTCAGTCTGACACATCAGAGTGTCCCAGTTTGTTAGGTTCAGTAGGTGATGGAGATTGATGTACATTATTTTTATTGTTGTGAATTTTGATTCGTAGTTATATGGATATTTTTTATATTTGAATCAAGCCTTTGAAAAATATACGTATTTTCAGAATTATTCCTATTATTATAAACTTTGGGGACTTCAATTGCCCGTATCAGATATCCCGCCGTTTATGTGAAGATGCAAAAGAAATACACACGAGTGAATGTACCTCCTCAACAATATCCTGTAAAAACATGAAGCATTCCATTTATAAATTTTAACTCGAAAAAAAGAATGCAATCAACTGCAAAGGAGCACAATCATCATAAGCCTGATTTGACTCAGTATCCCTCGAACCTTCTCCAAGCTCAATTCTACATGAATCTTATCGGAATGTAGTTCCGTATCACCTCAGGAATAGCATTCAATTTTTGGACTGTTCAAATTAAACTTTAAATACTTCATCACATTTTTTTTTTTCATTTTAAGTTAATCTTTTTTTTAAATTCGACATTAATTTTTAATTCTTTAAATATAATTCTCTCATTCCTATTAATTTAGCTACATTTAATAAATCATTTAATATAATAAGCCTGACGGAGAGTCATTTTGGGGTCTTAAATCGCATAGGTACTCAATAAGGTATACCATGGTTGATGGATTTGATTTAAATACTAAGAATTTGACAATTAATGTAGCTATTTAACTGTTAAATTCTTAACATTTGAAACGACAGGAATTGTTGACAAATATTTGCAATAACACAAATAAGAACAGTATGTGCGTTGATTAAATGTTTGCAATTTTCAATTTTTTGATGGCACTTTGATAACATTATTGTTTGATCTTTAAATAGTTCCTACTAAAAACAACCTTGTACTTCTCATTAGGTGAACATTAATTAACTAAGTGGTTGCAACTGGGTCTTAAAAATATTTTGAAAGAAACTGCATATATATATGCATTCTTTCTAAGATTAAAATGCAAATTTTTAAAAATTTATTTGGGGTACATCCAATAATGAATGAAAGACTTATTTGGGACAATTTTGAAGTTGGTTGAGAACATGAAAAAGCATTCAATTTTCTTCAATTATTTCCAGATAAATTTGATAACCTGCTGATACAATCTGAACAAGCAACTTTGGATGTTTGTAAAGATTTTTGGAATATTAATTTATTTTGCAATCCTTTATAATGATGATCTTCTTTAAAATTCAATCTTTAAAAATTGTATGTCCATCTATATGATTTTTATGAAGTTTACAATGTGGAAAGGGCTGATGGTAAACGGTACAAAGTGCCCGCCTTATAGGCAAATAGTCTACTAAATAACCACCGGTACATTCTAACAGGTCTGAGCAAGTACGCTCTGTTATCACGAATGCAAGGCTAAAGAAATTTCGACAGTAATGCATTTCATTTAGTTACATAAATGTTACTCATTTAAATAAAAACTAATGTGCAACACACCATAGTAAATAATACTTATGTTTCAGTCTCGTTACTAAATAGTTTCTCCGCAAAAATTGCTAATACACAAGAAGCCTTAGCTATTTAAAAGTAGTCCTGTAAATCAAATGTAAATTTTAGCTATGAAATAAAAAATTTTCAATTACGATTACGCTGAGACAAATTTAGGACACGTTTTTTTTCCTGTTGGGTATATTATGTATATTTAGTTAACCTACTAAAAATTATACATTTTAATGTACTTAATATTGATATTTCTTACAACATTAACAAATGTGAGAGAATATAATTTTATTTTAATCAAAAAATTCATACATGAAAAAAAGTTAATTAAATAATTTTTAAAATGTGTTTGAACGAAAAAAATGTCCTTTAAAACTTAAGGCATTATTAGTTTGAAGTGCCAGTTTGTAATATGAAAACCTTACAGAATGCATATTATTGCAAATAAATGTATATAATTAAAAATATTATGTGCCTTTTTATGCATAGTTAATAATCATTATTTATAAAATATTACTATACCTGAATTAAAAAGGAATTTTAAAGCTTAACATTATATTAAAATAAATATCTTCACGAATTTTATCTTTGCATTTATAAGTTAGCATATTATGTTTTAATTAATAATTTTGTTAAAAAATAACTCCAATAATATTGGGAAGACAAGGATATTTTTATTAACAAATCTAAGCTGTTAATTTCATTTACAAATACTATTACTATATTCCTTAAAAATATATATTATAATTCATATTACTTTTAACTACTAACTACTAACTGCCTGTAACTACTTGAGAAAAGCCATTGAAAGTTTAATAAAAAAATCATTATTTTAAAATCCATCATAAATGGTTTAACACTTAACTTATTATCTATCAATATTTTTATTAAGCTTTTATATATTTTTTTAATTATTCAAATTCGACATTAAAATAATAAAAATATAATTTTACGTAGAATGAACAAAATATTAGAGTTGACTAATTTTAATTTCCATAAGCCATTCAAAGACTAATTGAACTTCTTTTTATAAAAAAGAATCTATTATCTCTTTTATCAGATTTCATATTTAAGACTCATTTTTCTGTAATTATTAGAGAAATAACAACATAGAAAATCACAATGGACTGTACTATATTTAGAAAACCACGATTAAGTAGTCTAGAAAGCTGTTATGAAAAGTATGTTTTTTATTTTAATCCCAAAATTTAAACGCCTTCAGACTTTAAAAACTTCCTATAATTTAGTAAAAGATTAAGAAAATAACATTTTCAAAATGACAGAAAATAATAACATAGTTTTTAGATGTTTTTAATTTATGATATAGTGCAAAAGAAATTAGTTCCTAATAAAGAAAACTTTGCAATTTTATAAGATTAAGCTTAATTTCTTCATATTAGCTATTGTGCAGTGCTTTTAAACTAAAAAGTAAGCTCAAAATCACAAATGTTTTTTTAAATATCATATTTATACATTTCAATCAACCAAGACATGGAATAGATATTTTATAATTGATTGCTTTAAGAAAATTTAGAACTGTACTCATTAAACAATACTTTTTTTAATTATACCAAATAATATTTTTTTTTTCTAAGATAACGATATAATATCTTTATGAAGCCTTTTGATGTGCAACATGGTCAGACATTTAATCTAAAACAAACGCTGTAAAGAATTCTTTGGTTACATAAACAAATAAAAAAAATAAAAAAGGAATTTATTGCTCCCGCAAATAAATCATATTATAACCAAACTTGGATTACTTTTCAAAGGAGAAGCGAAGTACCTAATTTCATCAACTATAGAAACAAATTAGATTACTTTCAGTAAGTTTCTGATACAGCTTCGCGAATTATTGCGATACTGAAGCCTTTTTATATACAACAATTGATACAGGAATACATATTGCATCACTGCTTTCATGTTTTGATCCAAGACCACTCTAAAAATAGAAAAGACGTACTTGGCTACTCTGTATTTTATTGATCTTCGAAAAGTAATTATATTTGTCCGTCCATCAATAAGAGTTTAGATTAAATTTCTGGCATTCTAGTGGCTACGGTTAATCATAGTTCTTTTTTTTTTACTCAATGTGGAATTCATAATCATACATGACAATTTGTAAATAGCTGCCGTTTTGAGTATAGTTAGATATTTTACTATATGTTATCTTAAATTATCATAAATGATATACACAAATTCAAATAGATTTCAATGAAGTTTCATGCTTGCAATATATTAACAGATCTGTCATTCGTTTTTAAGATATTTACTAATTTTCAAGATTATTAGAAATGAACACGAACTTAAAAAAAAGCAAATAATATTTAGAACCATACATTCTTAGCATAGTACCATACCTATTAATACCCCACTTATTAATATCATAAATGATATAGAAAAATTCAAATAACTTTCATATAAATATCATGCATGAAATATGTTGAAATATATTTCATTCTTTCTTAATATATACTAATTTTCATGATTATTAGAAACGAACTTGAACAAAATAAAAAGAAATAATATTTAGTTCCATACATACTTAGCGTAGTACCATACATATTATTATAAAATAGGATATATAAAAATTAAAATAGCTTTTATGGAAGTATCATGCATGAAACATGTTAACATAACTTTCGTTCTTTCTCAAGATATTCACTAATTTTCATGATTACTAGATACGAATTAGGACTGAAAAAAGAAGGAAATAATATTTAGTACCAATCATACTTTGCATAGTACTGTATGTATTTGTACCACACATATTAATATCATATACAAAAATTCAAATAGCTTTCATGGTATCATGCGTGAAACCTGTTAACATATCTTTCGTTCTTTCTTAAGATATTTACTAATCTTCATAAATATTATAAATGAACTCGAACAATAAAAAAAAAAGAAAATAATATTTAGTACCATACATACTTAGCATAATACATACCTATTTGTACCACACATATTATTATCATAAAGGATTAACAAAAATTAAATTATCTTTCATGGAAGTATCATGTGGCATACATTTAACATATATTTCATTCTTCCTTAATTTTCATGATTATAAACAAACTTGAACTGAAAAAAAGGAAATAATATTTAGTACATACGGTACTTTTGCATAGCATTTATTTTTATAATTTAATTTTTATATCAATCAATAAAAACTTATTTAACTTTTATTTCCATGAAAATTTTTACTGTAGTTATTATACAAAAATGTTTTTAATTAGAAATGGCACTTAAACAAAGTTCAGTAGAGTAAAAAAAATGTTAAAATAATAATACAATTTCCTTTCCATCATAGATTCAATTTTAAAAATATAATATGATTGAAACGCTTTGATTAGTTATTAATTAAAACTCAAACTGATTTAAACATTTTACCATGCAAATTAATTTTAGGAAGTGGAATACTAACAATAACATTATTAAATGGTCAAACCAATTATGTCAACTGCAAGTTTATAAATTTTTCTTAATAAGGAGTAAATTTGATTAAAACAAACTTATTTCCAATAACTAATATAAAATAGTATTTCAGTCGGAAGCATGATTTATACATTAATTGACTTAGATGCAAGTGTATTTGGTTATTAAATACTAGATTAAAAGGGAAGTCTTGTATTACTGATGGAAACCGAGTAGTGCATTTGCATGAATTGGAAATGTACATATTTGTATAGGAGATAATTTCAATTAACTAAAGCAATACACTCATAAACCTATCCGTTTGAATAAAGACAATGTGTTTTGAAGGAATTATAATTAATTATAACAGCTGATTAAGAAATATACGCACATAAAAGTAATGCATTTTATTATATATATATATAGGAATTGTTCAAACCTTTGAAATAAAAAAAATTTAATTAATTTTTTCTTAATTTAATGTAATGTGAATAAGAAATACATTGATTTCCTAGAATTAGGGAAAAATTGAGATTGTGAAATTTCTATTCATAGAAATTTAACAAAATTTGACAGAAACAGTCATCAAACAGTGCTTCATAAATTACGCACAAAAAATAATAAAACGTTATTTTTCTGTCTTGAAAATATAATAAATGAAAGCATACAAAAATATAAAATACCAGAGTTCCATGTGTGATCAACGTTTCGATCCACTCTAATAGCTATAAAGGCATGATAGCACCTTTCCATGTTAAAAATGAAGATATTTATATATTTATTTGATAATTAAATTCCTTTCTGTGTCAAAGCAGTTCGAAAATTATGGGAAAGAAAAAGCTAAAGGTTGTATATAACTTTCGTCTTCATCAACCATCCAAAACATATCCTGAAAACGTTCTAGCCAACTCATACTAAAAAGTCTTTTCACAAAAGTAATTATCCAATAATCGAAATCTCTCTATTTGGAGCATGAAAGTATTAACAACTGCCCCTTAGTAAGGATGGACAATTGAATGTCTTCTCATAATTGAAAAGTAATGGTGTTACTCTGACTCTATGTGGTGTATATATGCTGTACTGACTGGTGTGGCGCTTTCATCTATATCTATGTAGTATAGCGCTATATATCTACTCGTATAAAGCTATAGCGTTGACTGGTATAGCGGGGGTTTATAGCGTAGTTATAGCGTGGTAGCGTGTATAGCGAGATGGCGAACCAGCCTTGAGGAGCTGAGTATTCAGTTATTACCAAAGATTTATTGCAGAGAATCTTTCAGAAGTTTCGAGCTTTATTTTGGTTGATCAATGGCTGAAGTCAAACCTCATTCACTGTAAAATTGATGTCAAGATCGTTCCAGTTGAAGTATTGGAGTGTTCTAATGAGGGTGTGGCAAAGCGTGCCACGACGCCGTGTAGAATTTTAAAATGTAGCTGATATTTTTTTTTTTTTGTCTTGTTTGTCTTTTTTTTGTTTTTTTTTTGTGTGTGTGTAAATGACTTGTCGTGTTATAAACAAATCTATATCAAAAATAAAAAAGCAGTGGTCAAATACAATTGAGTTATAACAGACAGCACAATGACAGTTCAGCCATCCAAAGCAATACATGGCCCATATCCAAAACAATACATCACCAAATCCCTTTCTTTCATCTGTGTGACTGGGATAATAGTGATATTCTACGAATGCTACTTTACAGTTTTGTAAAACAAAACTATAAAGTAGCATTCGTAATCCAGAAGTTTCATGTCCGACAAAAAGAATCGCAATCTGCAACGCATCAAATTGAAAATCAATAAACGTAACAAAAACATCACAGGTTAAACGAAAAACGTTTATCTAAATGTACGTATGTTTCCTTATATATGTGCATATAGCATAAGTATCTAATAATTAACTTTCTATTGTGCATAATTATATACGTGTGCGGTTCGCCGATAATTACAGTGTGTTAAAACATCTCGTATTCTTGAAAAGCTTCTGCATACCAGGGTTCAGTGTAGTATATGAACATGTTTACACTGTTTTTTTTTTCTTTCCATTTGTAGTATAAATACGTAGAAGTCGCAATTCGTATATTCAAAATGTATATATTCATGCAATATTTCCAAAGTTTTAATATTTTAAGAATTACACAACAAGTTTTTAAAACAAATAACATTTTTCAATCATCTTAAAAGGTTTTTAAAACATTTAGAATGATTGAATATCAACTTTTATTTCTGTCTTTTAGAAGCCATAGAACACTAAAGATACAAATAAGGCACTTTAGATTATGAAGCCTATTAATCCACATTAACTCGCAAGGACACGCTTTTCCAGAAATATACGGATAGCGACTTCTCCCCCTCGTATTTCTAATTATAAATGGCTGCTTTGATGTCGTGATTAATTGGCCCTCGATTGCCGCCATCCGTCTCTCAGGGACGCAAGATTAAGTGTTCCAATCTGTGGTTGGGGTGATGGAGATCCTTCACTGATCCTGACGACACGGCCATCCATATTCATTCATCATTAATTTGGGGGGGGGGGTTGCTGGTATACGGGGCATCAAAATATAAACTGAGTGGTGGTGTCCGACCTTGAGAAGAGATTTGTGTGCTGGCCTAAAATATATCTCTGATGTTTTAGATATATGGATGTCCTCTGAGGGGTGATATTTCAACTTTACTGGAAAATTGGTTAATCTTTCCTCCAGTAGTCATAATATGAACTGATTAGTCTATTAAATGATTCTAACCTCTATCAACCACTATGACTTTCGTATAATCAAAGATTTTTGTAAATTATGCTGATATTACTTCTCATTAATAAAAATGCGGATAGTATGGTTTTCTAGAAAGATCTGGTAGTGCAATAATGCACTCCCCGATCCAGGGTCTCCAAACTTTTTATCCTAAGGGACACATTGACTTTTGCACTAAGTTCCGAGGGCCAAATGCTAGAAAAATAAACACATTTAAATTGATTGAAGAGTACTTGAAGTCGCTGTTAATAATTTCCATTAGTAAACTTGATGTACAACTGCAAACAATTGGCAATGCAAAGTAAAACTAAATGAATAAATGAATAAAATAGATAAAATAGACTACTACAAAATAAATCCAACCTCTACCTACCACTACGGCTTTTATATAATCAAAGATTCTAGTGAATTATGCTAATATTACTTCTCATTAATAAAATATGCGGATAGTATGGTTTTCCAGAAAGATCTTGTGGTGCATGAGGAACCCCCGTTCCAGGAGTCTCCAAACCTTTTATCCCAACGGCCACATTGACTCTTCCACTGAATCCTTTCAAGAACCAAATGCTAGAAAAAACAATAAACAGATTTAAATTAATTGATGGTTATTTGAAGTCTTTGTGAATAATTTCCACTGGTAAACTGGATAGACAACTGCAAACAATTTACAATGAAAAGTTAGGTATATAAATCTCCTTAATCTCAATTATAACGCTTAATTTCGTTATGTGAATTACCTATGTACATAACATATTGTAAGTTTACAAATATCAATTCGTCCACTACAATGAAAATACTCAATTTGATGTCTAATTATGATTATTCTTAATTGGTCGTTATATAAAAACATCTTATTATTATTATTTTGTATGATTTACTTGCATTGTACATGTTGCAATTTAACCAAAATTAACTGCGTCGGGCCGGATTGATCAATTCGAGGATCAGTTTTGGCCTAAGGGCTGTCCTTTGGAGACTCTTACCCTAATCCCTTTATGTATACCACGAATCGGGTCCCCGATGCTTCAGGAAAAGAACATTGCCTTCCAGAAGAATTATCTGGGATAATTATACCACATTACCGTATTATATTGGAACAAAATTGGAAAATTCCATCAGACAGCTTGCCTATCTATGCGAGACGCTTTACCCAAATGGTTTCTGAAAGCAGGGATTTCAGCGGATTTGAACTTTATTTCGATTTACTCCAGATCAAATGAATCTTTATAAAAAAAAAAACAAACGTATTCAATGAAAAGAGTCAAGCTCGGAGAAAACTTTGTTCAGAATCAGGTAGCCCTTATAGAAAATATTTTATGACCACAGTTAAAACATCTTTTCTTCTAACAAAAGTCTTTTCAGCCGTAAATTAGCCAGGAAGGGGGAATAACAAAAATATTGCCACGAAGCATTTGGAAAAAAATTTATTCTGCCAATGCTCAAGGAATTTTTCTTTTCTTCTGATAATAGACTTTATTTTTAAAAACCTGAAGAACATACACCCTAAAAATGCATTTAAAACATGAAGAACATGTACCCTCAGGACATGAGTTACTAATGTCCTGAGGGTGTATGTTCTTCATGTTTTAAATGCATTACTTACCCTTATGTTATTTTTGCTCTTTAAAAGTGAGGATCCAGGGGCCTGAATGGCCGAGTGGCTAACGCCCTGGCGCTCGGTACCACAGGTTTCGGATTCGAGTCCCGGCGATGCGACGGATGTGTGTAGTGGTTCGGAATCCACTTTAAACCGTAGGTCCCGGTCTAATAGGATCGTAGAGCGTTGCGGGGAATTGTTACTCCACGTCCGTGACGCATTTTCAAGTTACACGCGCCCCCTGGGTAATGCAAAGTGAGTAACGTCTGTGCAGCTCTTGCCTTAAGGCATCCAAGACGTCCATGTATGTTTGCCAGCTGTATTGAAAAAAACAATGTTAGGATCCAAGTCAAAGACAAATTTAGCGATGTACCGCGCTAATATGTAGAGAAGAACCTTTCGTTTAGAGTTCAGTAAGGTATTAGGTTAAAGAAAAACAAAATGGCAGTGTAACTTGTTTTTAATAACGACCTTCTTTTTTTATACCTTCATTCATTTTATCCAATCAATCACACTCCTCTAATCTTCAAAAATCAAGGAATCCTGAATTTATGCAAAGAGACTTTATAAAGCAAATAAATTATTACGAATATTTTTTTTTTTATTTTTAGGACATTTTATGCACATTACTTTGTGTCAAAACAGTAAAAAAATCAATACATTTAAAAAATTTTATATCCTTGTTTTAACTACTTAGGAGAATAAAAGTACTTACCCTTATAAAAAATGATTCATAGCCATAATGGAAATAAAAAACAAAATTGGTTTGAATATTTATTTTTAACTTGTAAATTTAATAAATGCATTTTCGAGAGTTGATCTTGTTAAAGTTATTTGCGTCAGGTTCTGAGCGGTAAATAAGACGAAAATGATGGAATATCTCGTTAAAACTTGAACGACAAAGCATGGGGGAAAATATGAGATTGTCATATTTTGGAAATTTAAAAAAAAAAAATGGCAGTAGAATAGTTTGCTTATATGGTTCAATAAATATTCCCAATCACTTAGGAAATCGTTTACATTTATCAACGGAAAAACATTTTTTTCCTATCATAGCAGAAATGTTATTTTGAAATGTAAATTTACATCACTAGTGGTATTTTTATTTTTGAGTGAAGTAATTTTTTTTATCAAGGCTTATTTCAGTTCAAGATAAAAAGAGTTTCATTTCTTTTATTGTTTTTATGATTGAAGATCTAAAGAAAGAAAATTGTTGACTTGTAAGAATTTGCCTTGAATAACGATTTAATAAATTGTAATAAAGAATGATAAACAATTTAATATATAGAATCAGTAGTGAACATTTATCTGAGATCTCTTATGAAACGAATTATTCATGTTGATATAATTTCTACTGTAAGGGACCTACAATTTCCTGCTAATTCAATTATGGAGAGGATGAGGAGAGTCCATTTCGTGACTAAGCAAACTAAATTTCAAGTTGTAATGCCTGAGAAAGGTACTAGCATATAAATCTGTAAGCAGGAAAATATCTCTATGAGTCTAAATGATTCAGCGACCTAAATAAAACACAGAAGATCACGTTTAGTTTGATCCAAAGCAGTTATGATGATCGTCATTGTTCGACCTTCAAACCTGCGAAAATGTCTGATATTCAATTCTTACTGAAAATGACCTGACTGACAATAGTGCAACGTAATGCGAATGGTCTGCAGAGAAAATAATTACTCAGCTGATTAAGTTTTTTTGTTTCTGTTCTCACTTCTGTTCTTTTTTTTTTTTTTTTGTTTCTGTATGTCGAAATAATTGCAATTTTCAACACTTTATAGTTTCAACTGTAATATCGGTACATTATTTATTTTTACTATAGAAGATAGGGAAATGAACTACCCCATCTAAAGAAGGAAAATTAGCCTCAAACACATCCGGAAGTTAAAGAAACACGTGGCAGAAAAACTTCGATCATAGATACTCCCCTAAGTACCTCACTAAAGCCCGACTCCCCTGAAGTGGATATCCATTTCAGCAAAGAAATTGGCAAACATCGTGGCCGATTACATTATATATTGTATATAATTTCTTTCTTTTGTCAAAGTAGACATAGATATCATTAATAGATGGTAAGAAATACGTATTTGAACTTACAGCACACCCGGCACATAAAAGTACATATGGCAGAAAGAATTTCGTCATGTGTACTGTGCAGAAATTTACTTTTTCTCTCCATTTCTGAAAAACTCAAATGAAATAGACTGACATAAGACATTGCACGGCGCTATTAGCCTACCGTACTTATCAATATCACGCTGGAATACAACTTACATAACAGCCAGACGTAGGTTTATCAATTTATCAAGATGTGTAGTGTTTCTGTATATATATATATATATATAATGAATTTAGTATTTTATTCAGGCGATAATGTGCATGCAGTTTATTTTATGTGTGTATCTATCTATCTATCTATAGATAGATATAAACTAAACTAGTAACTGTTTAACCTGACATGTATAGTTTGTACAATAACTTCTGGATAGAACATTAAATTATACTATATTATATTGTATTATATTATATATTTATCTTTGATTGTATATTATTTCATTATGATAATATATATATATATATATCATATATATATTATATTAACTACATTATATACAGATATACATATATATGTAGGGACTTGATGGTATATGTATATAATAGATAGGAGGTATAGACATTCGATACCACAGGGTTCAAGGGTTCGAATTCCAGCGGTGCCATGGATGTTTGTAGGGGTTTGGAATCCACTTTAAATCGTAAGTCCAGGTAAATAAGAATCGTACAGCGTTGGGGGTAGGGTTATTCGCGTCCGTAGCATATCTTCAAAGCTACACGTGCCTTCTGGGTAAGGGCTAAATGAGTAACAGTGGTGCAGTCTTTGCCTATGGCAAAAGATTAACTTTCTGTGTTGCCAACTGCATTAGAAACAACAGCATATAGATAGATAGATGTAGGTATAAATAGATAGATAAAAACTATATGCACATTAACACCTAAATAAAACGTTGAATTCACTAAACTTTTATTTTGCTTCCTTTTTATACATAAAAACATTATTATTTTCATCCCATTCGAGTCCTTCTTAAATTCATCTTTTTCTTTATTGTTGTTATTTTATAGTATATTTACTTATTTATTTATTTTTTTTTTAATATTTTAATCATTAGTATTTTTTATTATTTCATAAATTTAAATGATGCATTGAACTTATGTATATATTATTTCGTCTTGGATCAAATATTTAAAACACTTAAAATAACTCTTAATGCTTTTTGAACGTTTGAATACAAATACGAATTCTTTTTAGAAATTCTTTGACTTTAATTCAGTATTTTGCCATAAAATCGGCACTACTTTTTGGAGCCATTTATATTACTTATTAATAGTTGTCTTGGTAAATAATTTATAACTCGTACTAGTTCAGAACTTCAGTTGAGGAAAGAATGTTCAACATCTATCAAAGAGTTTTGACATTAGTTCCTAGAAAGTGCAATAAAATTGTTTATCAATATAATTTTAAAGTAGAACGTCAATATGAAAATAATTCGTAAATCTTCAGACTTGAAGTTAAGTACCAGAAATATATGAAAAAATTCATGATTGTAGTTTGAGGAAATTTAATAAAAAAAAATATAAAATTTATTAATTATTGGTTTATTTTGTATAAGCTAGTAACAAAATTACATTAACATAACATATTATTACTAAACATAATATTTTGTAAATTCAAAATATTTTGAAATTATTTGAAAAATTCATATAAAAAAAATATTTTTTTATTGTACATTTTTAATATTTCCATGTATTTTTAATTTCTATGTTTTCTCTTAATTAAATTTTCTTCATTTCCTTCAAGTAGAATAAAGAAAATTCCATAATGGAATAAATATATTATTTTGACGTGTCCTGGAGCATAATTGTAATTATATAAGCAAATGCAGCAGACAAGTAATATAAAAAAAAAAAATTTTAAGTCAATTCCTACTTTTTTTCCCTATATGCAGAAAGCCCTTCATAAATAATTTTCATTCATTTTTTTTAAGTTTATCTGGCGCCATCTATTGGTAGATATATGCAACTTAAATCAAAAAACTAAAATTAATTAATTCAATTTAATTACTGAATTAATATTTGAAAACAACTGTATTAACATCAAGTGTCATCCACTACAAGTTAAAAAATTTATTTGAACTTGAGTGGATGAATAAAAAGTATTTTAATTAAAGATTGAAAATTTGAACAAGATATATATAGGGAGAGTGTGGTTTGGTTTGTCGCTGTACGACTTGGCTCTTTGGCTTGTGCGCACGAGGGCTAAACAGACCGGGACCTACAGTTTAAAGTGGATTCCGAACCACTAACAAACATCCATGCCCCGCCAGGATTCGAACCTGAAGCCTGGGATACCAAAGACCAGAGCGCTAGCCATTTGGCCACCAGACCGCTATAGGGAGAGTGTGAGCTAATAGAAGGAATTGAATAAAAAAGAGCTAGTAAAAAGGCAAAACTTTACATTCTTAAGAATATTTTTTTTTTTAAATTGGTCTTTAGTTGTAAAGTAGTTTGTTGTGAAGTTCTTTAGTTGTTTAGTAGAAAATTTTAGTTGTTCCATGGAACATGAGCATGGAAATAGAAAGTATGGCCTCTTTCAAAAACATAATGACCTAAAAAAAAAAAGATTTTTAAAGCCTGCTCATTAAAATATTTGAAAAATTGCAGGACTGTTAGTAATTAAGTAGGTGAATCTGAGATGGTTGCTTTGTGGACTAATATGTTAGAGTGCTTAGGTAATTTTGTTATTCCAATATTGTTGCGGATAATGAGTTAAATGAGTTTCGTAATAGAATGATTAACTTCTGTTTCGTAAGTTAGTCGTGGTAATTGAATATTATTTTAAGGGGATATAATTCCTTGTTAGTCGAAAATTGATCATTTTAACACATTTTTTTTATTATCCCTCATAAATCATAACGTTTTACTCATTTTGGAGCGAAATTTTGATATATTTTATAAGGAAGATTCGTCTGTAAGAAATTGGATTATTTTTTGCATTTCAATTAATATATTTATTACAATTACATAAAATATGCACATAATAATAAAAAATGAAAACGATTACCATTTGTTTCCTACAAGATAATTTCTGAGAGATAAAATATATAACTTAAATTCTTGTATCAAATAGAAGCTAAATAACATTTTTATTCTGCAAACCTCAAATTTTAAAAATACGTAAAATTAAAAATTTTATTAACATAAAAATTCCCAAAAATTGAAATTGTTGAAATTTTTAGAAATTTATCAAGTTATATATTAAAGTGTATTGAGCCTAGAATAAAGAGTAAAGTTCACAGAATAAAGTTAATTGGTAGAGCATTCTTGCAAATATTTATAACTCTACAGACATAATTTTTCAATAATTTTGTTGGAAAGTGTTAAAATCAGAAACTAAGAATATCGCATTGCAAAATGTTATTTTGCAATTAGATACACATTTATTGTTACACACATATTAGATACACATTTTTTTTTGTTACTGTAGCCTTAATTTTTATCCGATTTAAATGTATTTTTATAACTGTATTTAAAATTCTAAATTATTTTTTCAAGGGGACAACGTACTATATCCTCTTAATCCTCTGGCTGTTTAATTTGGTTAAACTTCTTTGAATAGATGGATTAAGGTTCCTTGAGAAATATTATCTCTCCTTCACTGGATTGAGTCATATTTTGGTAATTTTCTTTATATCTCTTTTTTTTTTTTTCTAATGCAGCTGGCAAACACTTAAACAATTGTCTTCGATGCCTTAAGGCAAGCGCTGCACCGATGTTACTAATTTAGCACTACCCAGGAGGTGCGCGTAGCTTAAAGATAAACTACGGACGCAGAGTAGCAATACCCCCGCAACGCTCTACTGTCATATTAAACTGGGACCTACGGTTTAAAGTGGATTCCGAACCACTACAAACATCCATGGCACCGGCGGGACTCGAACCCGAAATCTGTGGTACTGAGCGCCTGAGCCCTAGACCCATTCAGGCCCCCCTTTATATAAGATAGTATATATAAAAAATATATAATAAGATATAAGATATATTTCATTATGTAAGATATATATTTTTAAAAAAACTAAAATTAAATTTTTTTATGTTTCTAAACCATAGTGATTATAATTTAGCCCAATGGTTCTCAAACGGAGATCACCACAAAAGGATCACTTAGTTTAAGTTTTAAATTTGGGATCCAATGATTTATCCATTGGTGGTTTTCAAATATGGCTTCAACGAGAGTAAAAATGTTTCTACATTTAAAAAGGATAGCAGTTTAAATAAATATAGGCATGGAATAGCTTTTGGATGAACTGTTAGCGTTTTTCTTTCCTTTTCATTAAATAAAACGACTCTCAGTGATATAAAATTGAATATATATATTTAATAACATTTTATATACGTTTTAGAGCCATGACCAACCTTCGCTGCTTACAGTCATCCTTGTTCTTACCTAGGACCCCGTAGTGGTCACACCTCATTATATTTGCCATCTATCGCCATTTACAATAAAAAATAGTTAACAGAACACAAACTTTAATTATTAAAATAACTAATAGTAACTCAGATTATAATCTCTTTAAAAAAAAGCGACACAACAGTATATTTATGAGGGAGCGCTCTTTATTTTCTGAATAAGCTCAAATCACATCAAAGGGAAATATTTCTTACTTGATTTTATTTAAAAAAGAAGTAAAAAATAATGCGAACCTTTATGCAGCAGACATTCCGATAGCTATTTCAATTTTTTTCAATGGAGCTTATGATTTGTTGCATGAGGCAAAATATATATATATATATAAGACATCTTATGACTCACATGAGACTCATAAAAACAACTTTCCGCACAGAAACTGGTACTTGGCCTTCTGTCATACTATATTAAATGAATCTAATATGAGTACAGCTCCAAATTGCTGTCAAAAATGTCTCCTCTTTAATGGGAAATCATAAGTGTCCTGAGCATATTATTTCGGTTAGGAAAACCAAAAGACATTCTTAATAGTCAGTTATAATACGCAGTTGAGTTATAATTTAATATTTTTCTTCCAAGAAACTCGCACTTAATTTAATGCTAACTTTTATCTGCTAAAAATAATTTCTAATTTGAAGAATATACTGAATAAAACTTGTCAATGAATAGAAAAAAATTAGATTTGGTTTTTAAGTACACTCATGCCCATAAATTAAGGATAATTCAGAATCACACAGAAATTGAACTCTAAAATAAAAATTTCTGTAGAATTATCATACACATCTTGAAGAAGAATATGCAAATTACAGGAAAACTCCAGATGGCGCGGATAGTACGTCATAATGACGAGAGTGTAAGAGAAGGGTATATAAGGAATGGTGGCAAAGAAGTAAAATTGTTCACAAGCGCTTTAAAAGCCTTTCAGTGCAATGACTGCATAGTTATGGCACAAAGGAAGCATTTGGATGATTTTTTACGTGGTAGAATTATCGGATGACTGGAATGTGGACGTACCCAGCTGGAAGTATCCGAGGAACTTGGAATCGCCCTGAGTGTCATCTCCAGGCTTTGGCAACGATTCCAAGATGATGGTAATGTGAGTAGATGTTACAGCACAGGTCGCCCCCGAGTTACAAAGCCGAATGAGGACCGGTATTTAGCAGTTACTGCCAAAAGAAACAGACGGATCACAGCATAAGACCTGTCTCGTCAGCTCTCTTCAGCTACCGGTACAACAGTTTCAAGGCAAACCGTGTACAGACGTTTAGGCTTATTGGTCTATATGCTCGTAGGCCTGTCAGATGTGTTCCACTTACCGCAACTCACTGTCGCCTGAGATTAACCTGGAGTAGAGAGCATGCATTGTGGTCACCGCAACAGTGGTCTTGTGTGATGTTTTCCGACGAGGTACAGGTTTAGTTTGCAGTCTGAGTCTCGCCGGACTTTCATATTTAGAGCGCCAGGTACCCGTTACTACCAAGAGAACACCATTGAACGACACCGTTACGGTGGTGCAGGATGGCTCGTTTGGGGAGGAATTATTCTTGGTTCCAGAACTGACCTGCATGTTCATAGTGTAACGATGACCGGCCACATCTATCGGGATGTCATTCTGGAACAACATGTACGTTTTTTCGGGGCGCCATGGGTGCTGAATTTCTGTTTATGGATGACAACGCCCGTCCTCACCGTGCAAACATTGTAGACGAATGCCTTCAATTGGAGGATATCACCCGTATGGATTGGCCAGCATACTCACCAGACTTGAATCCAATAGAGCATGTGTGGGATATGCTTGGTCGACGAATTGCAGACCGTCAATCCCCTCCCACCTCCTCTATACTTTCAAAGTTAACTGCCATATATTTGAATGATTGCCTTATATTCGATACGAGAACGAGTCCCATTCTTGAACTGATTAAAAACCATTTGGACAGAACCTCTACCAAAAAATTATGTATCTCGACCTCGCTTCAGAAAGAGTTGTTTTTTTCCGTGTTTTCCGTGTCCGCGTTGTTTTTAAACGTGAGTTCTTTTCGCTGTCACACTGAGACGTTCGGAAAGTATGCCACTCGCTTCTGAATCGTTCTCACTGTCTGTCCTTTTGTAGAAAAATAGCATTCGAAACTTCTACCCACTCAGTTCGAATGTCGATGCGAAATATTATGTCGCAATCTTGATTTAGAGCACTAAATTTTGAAAGTAGCGATAACTTGTTTTTGTGAGTGCAGATTAATCGTGTTGCCATAGAAAAGGAAACAGAATATCCATTCTCGGCTTTGACTAAGTGATATCGCTCCCACGACGAATCCTGATTTCAAACAAGCTAAATTTACCAACAATACCTCCCATAACCTTATTTTCAACTAATATGCTTGTGTTTATTCTATGATTTCTTATAGTTGAAAAATGCACGTTTAAATAAGGAGAATGATCTAAATGGGAAGTGTAGAATAAAGGCTACGCAACTGCAACAGAGCAATCCCAGCAAAGAAACTATGTAGTCGAACTCACTGGAGACGAATAAATAGCTGAAGAGTAAATAAAATATAAAACCTGGTGATGCTTATGGCTCATTAATGATGGAAAAGAAAATGGAATTATCGTATATAATTGAGCCATTTATTGTTTCTGTGTAAGTAATTAGGATTTACCAGTGTGGTGCTGCCTGTCTGTAAAAACTCAAATATACTACAGATTATTCCACTGAATTACATAAAAATGGTTCTTCTTCACTTTTTTTACTCTGTGAATAGAACTTTATTTCTTCTTGATTGTTAATTAGTACACATATCCATTGTGACATGAATAAGATTAAAAAATTAACTTTGAATGTTACTTAATAATATTAATAGTTTACTTTATGGTTAACATAAAAATTATAAGAATGTAATGAAAAATTTACAGAACAATCAAATGAATTATATTATTTTAAAATCAATTGATTTCATACATTAACTAAACTAATGTTTGTGAAAATTGCAACACCATGAAGGACTTACGCGAGTAAGCTGAAATTTTCAGGAAATGCAAATTAGCGCATGATATGCAAATGATTAGAATTTCAAATCCGTAGCGCATGCGTATGCTGAGCAGTGCCCTCTGAACGGCGGATGGATCCGAATAAATAGACGGCTGTAGCGAGGCGTGTATGGTTATCGGTGGTTATCTGCTAGTGGTAAACGTTAGCTCAATCGTTACTTATGCCTCTTCGACGAAAGAGAGCGATATTTGAACAACTTACAGAGTTTGAACGGGGAGAATCATCGGCCTTCGTGAAGCTGGATTGTCTTATCGTGCAGTAGTCGCTCGTGTGCCGCGTAACAGCAGCACAATGATGCGTCTTTGGACGCAGTGGACGGACGAGTGTCGGACAACTCGGGAATCGGGAGTGGACCCCGCAATGTGACGTCAGCTCGCGATGATAGACACCTGGTCCGCATGGCGCTGACGAACCGTACAGCTTCCTCTAGACAATTGGCAGCACAGTGGTCAATAGCTACAGGTGTTTCATTTGTTTCTTCATCAATTCGTAGACGTCTGCTGCAGCGTGGATTGCGCGCAAGGACTCCTTTATACAGGATCCCTCTCACGCTAAATCATCGCCGCCTGCGGCTACAATAGGCCGCTCAGCATAGAGACTGGCGTGTTGATTGGCAGCATATTCTGTTTTCTGACGAATCCCGCTTTAATTTGTGGTACCATGATGGCCGCATTCATGTCAGACGCTATGTCGGTGAACGCCACATTCCGGAGTGCATTATCGAACGCCACAGTGGGCGAACACCCGGAGTTATGGTCTGGGGTGCCATAGCATATCATGGACGATATCAATTGCTAAGAATTGTGGGCAATCTGAACAGCAACCGGTACATCAGTGAAGTTCTACAGCCCCAAGCTGTTCTCTTCCTTCGAAGCTTGCCAGGCGCTGTATTTCAACATGTCAATGCCCGCCCTCATATCGCTAGGACTGTTCAATCCTTCTTTGCAACTCGGCAGGTACAGCTTCTTCCTTGGCCTGCGTATTCGCCGGATATGTCGCCAATTGAATATGTGTGTGATTTCGTTGGTCGGAGACTCGCTCGTGATCCTTGCCCTGTTGCTTCTGCAGACGAAATTTGGGGTGCGCATACAAACAATATGAATTCTCTTCCTCAGGCAGACATTCAAAATTTGTTTGACTCCATGCCACGTCGTGTAGCAGCACTTATTGCGGAGCGTGGTGGCTACACAAAAAATACTGATTCCGATCTCTTGTTATTGTTTGTTTGCTTTAAACATTTAATCATTTATTTGTACCACTACCACTCAACTGTGTATTAAATTTCATTCAATTATGACGATTCCTTCATGGTGTTGCAATTTTCACAAACATGAGTTTACATAAAAAACATAAATTTTCTTATGTTTCGCAATTCCTGCTTTTAAGTTTCCCCGACTAATTTGAAACTTGATCTGACAGCTAAAAATACTATTTTATTATTTTTCATTAACTTTTCTAACTATTCCATAATCTTCTCAAGTTAATGTTTAGTTTACTTACATGTACAAGGTTCACAATAACTCCGTAGTCATTAGGAACTTTAAAAAATGATGTCTATATGTAGACTAAATTAGTTTAGTCATAATTAAAGAAAAAGCATTGATAAATGACTTTTAAGTTTGTTTACTACAAAGATTGAATGAAATAGTAAATAAAATTAGTCAAAGTTTATGTCTAGACTGTAATCAACAAGCCATTAATTTTCAATCCCTGGTTTTATTCGCGCAAAAATACTGATGAAGTTTTAATAACTATGATATTAATCTCTTTATACTCTTTAATTTTTATATCACCAACAAAACAATAGGTTACCAGTTTTACCCACATAAGCTTAGAGTTTCGAATTCATTGGTTAAACAAAAGATTTTTATATTCAATAACAATTTTTTATTCACTAAGAAAGTTCATTTGATGGATAATTATATCAATAAAAACATAATTTGCTCTACTAATATTTCATTTTTTTAGCAAAAAAATCTATTCTAAAAGATTAGGCGGGCAAACAGAAGAAACAACATTTTGCTATTGCTCTTTAATGGCTAGTTTTTCTCATTTGTTTAAATTTTACTTAATTGTAACTTTTTAATATCTTATAAGTCCTTCGAATGATATTTTTGTTTTTGAAGACATTTATTTATTAATAATAAATTAAAAAAGTAAACATGATTTCATTCTATATTCAACGAAGTAAATAAGACAGATAATTTTCTATATAATGTATTGCAATGTGGAAGCTCCGTTTCATCGTCAGATATTTTTGAAAAAAAAGTAGGCATGAATATAACAAAAATTAAAAATTAAATCATTTATATTTTTTTTTAGTTTGACCGAAATTGTATATGATACCACATATTCAATATCAAAATCAAATTAAATATTTCATATATCATTAAACTGAATTAATTTATAATCACTCAATTAATTCGCATTTTAATTCATTTATATTCCAAAAATCTATTGATTTACATTACATTTTTATAAATCCACACTCACACACACAAAACACTCTCTCTCTCTCTCTCTGTATATATATGTCAACTTCACAGACATGTTTCGTAGATGTGAGGATGATCTAATTGTTTTCAGCCATCTAAACCCTCAAAAACTATCCAACAATTATTTTTTTAAATCTAATACACATAAATTCCGAGTTTATTTTCTCAATATGACAACTAGCCACAATTAATATATTTGACAAATTAAAACATTTCCAATTTACTATCTATTGACTTATGCACTGGAGCTCCAATATCAGTATTAAAATACATCGCAATGCCATCATATAACGACAGCTCAGAATTAATTCCTATAACAATACTATTTTTAAGAAGCAAAATTAGAGCATAATATAAGAATACTCTTGTAAAAAATGGTGCCTCAGAAATATTTCTAAGCTATTACTTTACGCCACCTAATCTCCCAGCTCATTATTGTTACAAATTTTCCAATAATTTACATTCTCGATAAATTTTTCACACTCCGGGTGTTTTTTCTCTCACCTTTCTTCCAATAAATAGCAAAACATTCTACAATAGTACATCGCTGAGTTTGTATCTAACTAGCACCCCTAACAAATAATTGAACCATTCATTTCTGCTATGAAAAACGAAGTTTATTTTATTCAGCTGATTATTTAAGTAAGTAATAAAAATAATCGAATGAATAGGTTATTACCCTTAGGGAATTTGTTTATTTTAAATGGCATTATATTTCATTGCAGTAGCTGTACATGCAAATGATAGCAGTTTAAATGTTTATTTTTTTCGTGAAAAAGACTGACATTGCAACATTAAAGAACAGAATGTGGGAATGTTTTCACTCATTTAATTTATTCAAAAATGTGTTGATCATTATAAAAGAATTGCATTTCTTTGAATAAGAACGAAATTGCTTTTTTAGATTGAGAGTGTAAACAGAAATTCATTCACTATGATTGCGCCTTTTCCTTTATGAATTTAAATTTTTAAAAAAAATAAATAAATAAAGAATTCACATTGAAATTGTAAAATAAATTTAAATAAAGAATTAACATTGAAATTGTACAATAAATTTAAATAAAGAATTCACATTGAAAATGTAAAATAGATTTAAATAAAGAATTCACATTGAAATTACAAAATAAATTTTCATAAATTTTTACAATTTTATTTCTGTTTGAACATGGGCGGACCTGGCGGACCCCTATCATGAACAACACAACAGCAATGGATATGGCTTATGGTAGGGATATAAAAGTAGAGTTGGCTTTCCAGGAGAACGTATATAGATGTTTACCATGCATTTGCATTCGTATGGGGGGTGACAATTAACTAACGATATAAGAGACTTTGCAGATGCTGTCATAATTGCCATCGAGCCTCTTCGTTTCTAAAAGCAGTGACAGATGCCGCCAGAGAATTCGAACCTCAATCCTTATGCGTATCAGCTGCACATGTTACCATAAATCAGTCATTTGTAATATATGTATTCGACTAACAATCATAAACCTTCTGAAAAAACTCTTTAAAAATTAATTATGAAATGTTTTCATATAGACTCATATACGCTTAAATATCACTAACATATTTTTCTATATAAGATTAAAGATATATTATATAGAATGCAAAATTACAATTATAAATATCATATTTACAATATGTTACGATATTTCACAGTACATAGTGTAATAAACAGGAACTTATATTTTTCTTTTAAAAATTTTGTAGTAGATTTAGATTAGCATTAGATTTTTTATTACTAACCAATGATAAGAATTATTTATAGGAAATTCAATGTTCTCTAATCTTCTCCATGGAGGCCTTGTTGCATGGTATATAAAAGTAAAAAAAATGAAATACTCTCCTTCAAGTATTTCTAAGGTATCTCGAATACAATTAAACTTAATCTATAGAAAAACTAAATATTTTTTGATAGTTTAATTACTTTTGTAAACGGAATCAAGAATAATCAATTAAACATAGACAAACCTGTTTATAAGCGGTAATTTTTATGTGTGCTGTATATAACAGAAATTCCATCAAAAGCATATCATTAAAAAAAAAAAAAAAATTAAACGTTATTTAAAAAGGAAAACAACAGATGATTGTCAAAATAACATGCACATTTAAAAAAATTCCAACGGATGGTCCACCAGCTATATTATCCCAATACCACAAATGATATTAGGTGGAAGGTAGTGCTACATCAACAGATTTTGCTTGACATATTTTCAATATGAGACCTTTTTATGCGGTTCCTACTTACAGTAAAAAACACCATATTTGAATATGTTGTAAACGTTATATTTTATAGCTACCTATGAAATTTCAGGATATTTTTTATGCAATTCCTTTTATATGGTTCCTATCCCACAAAACAAGTTTTACCGTAAATTCTTTTAAAGATTTCGTTTGAAATGCATTGTTGATTAACAGAAAGAATAATTAATTGATTGAATCATCCAAATTTCACGAGGAATAAATGATTATATTAAACTTTTACTTCATATATTAATCAAACAATTAGTATAAACTACAATAACCAATTATCTGGTGAATCACACTGATAATTACTTCACATCAATCATTGGTTAATAGACTTTAATGTTTAGTATATGTAATTTGGTTAAGGTATGATAAACATAGTTTTTTTTTAGCTTCCACTTGTTGAATGTAGTATCGAAAAAGAATGTTCCCAGGAAGAAGTTCTTCTGTTCTGTTTTAAATGGAGGAAAAGTGACCTGAAACACATCGAATTCTTCTGGAAAATTACGAAGAACATGCTGAAGGAACTTTTGAATAAAGATTTAAATTATTCAACAACGATAATTTTTGAAACGGAGAACCAAAAGTGTTTTTGACTAGCCGAATAAAACAATGATTTGATAACTCCTGATGAATCATTACTAATAAACTAGTTTTTATATGTTTAAATATTTTTTCTCATTTTTTTTTTTTTTTCCACACCTAATCCCCGTACCTAGGTCTATGTAGCCCGCCACCAGTTTGAGAGGTGAGGGTGGGGTATCGGTGAACCTCGTGACGAGCAGGACAAACAGCCGACAGACGAGCTAGAAGCAGAAAGGCAGTGTCTTCCAAAAGGGCTTTTAGTGGCAACTGTCCGCATTTGTGTGTCGTATGGGATAAAACCGGAAAACTCCTACCAGGCAGCTTGATTAACGATGCGAGACGCATTGTCACAATCACCATCGGATGGTGATCGTTAGACAACGGAGTTCCCTCGTTTCTGAAAGCAGCGATTACAAACCTTGCCTTCAGCGGTTTCGAACCTCAACCCCTCTCGCACGTTTGCTGCGGGAGTTGCCACTGAGCCATGAGTCGGGTGGTTGACTGCAATTGCTGCTGTTCACCTGTACATTAAAATAAACGGTCGGAATACAGAGGAAAACACCAGAAATCCTTTTTCAATCTACAATGTCCGGCAACCTGTTGCGAAGGACGTCAAAACCTATTTGAAAATGCTTTAATGGAAAGTCCTACACCACTATCCCTTCTATATCCATCCGACATTACCTCGCCTGGTTTCTACTTATTTTAATTTATGGTGCATGGTCTGTTTGGCAGCACAGCCACACTTTTTGAAGAATAAAAATTGATTGATTCGTAAAATGCCTGAAAGATGAATCGTTCTTTCGACGACAAATAACTCAGTCAGAGCTAAGTTCTTTTACCATACAGAAAAGAAAATAGTCTAGCTGTAGACGAACTCTACCTGACATAATAGTTAATTTTTAAAGAAAATAAATGCTTTGCAAGGGAAAAACTCACACGAATTCAATTTAATACCCAATGGTATACTAGCGAATTAGTACAGTATTACTAGAATCAAAATGGTAAAACTATATGATTTGATATTTCATTATGCTGCTATTGGATTGGTGTTCTTTGAACTATTTGAGGTGGGATTGATCCCAGCGATGTCCATGAAAACTCTCGTGTCACACCAAAAGTAGGTACTTAAAATCTGTTCTTCATTAAGCTTGTTAAGCACATTCCATGTATTGATTTAATTATGATTCCAATGGATGGAATTTATCTACTACCCACGCCTACACTCTACAGGTTTTCCAAAGAGTTCCATTACTTTCCACCCACTCTTTCTACCTTATAGAATGATCAAAGGTTTAATGCCTGCACAAAATCTTCATAGATATATGTTTATTTGTATATATTAAAATTACTTGTATTAAAGATATTTTAAAGACGAGAGAATATGCTCACAATTTTTTTTAAATAGTAATAATTAATCATCCAAATATTAGGCTAATAAAAAAATTCAGTTTTTTTTTATTTATTTATTTATTTTTACCAACAGAATAATAACTTTCCAATGTGGTTTTGAAAAACAGCGAGGAATTACATGATATATTTTTAGGAGAAAATAGATGAAAAAATAATTGTATTTTAAGTTTGTTGAATTTTTTTCTTTCTAATTTAAAAAAAAAAAATCTATATTTATTACGCTGGTTTAAAATAAGTAAAAAATTGAAGAAAGAAAAAATTGGGTAGAACAAAAAGTGTTTTTGCTTGGGTATGATTTGAAATATACTATCATAATATAGAAAAGTAAAGTATGAAATCCATGACAGAAACAAAATTTTATCATTCATTTCTTAGACAGAAATACCATTTACTACACGCATTAATGAAATATTTTTTGTTAGCATTTCTTTTTGCTGAACATCGATGGAGTTAATATACCACATATATATGCCACGAATAACTCACCCCGGAGGATATGCGAAAGTGTTCTGGAACGCATTTGCGTGTCATATTAGAAAAAAACTTGGAAAATTCTCATGAGGCAGCCACTGGAAGGTAAATTACATTGTCTCAATAGCCATGGAGTCCCCTCTATTCTGAAAGCATAGACCACAACAATGTCTTCCGCGGATACACTAGATACATGAATTATATGTCTCTATGGTGTTTTTATAATGAATATAATTTTTAACATTACTTCTTTCTATACATTTTTTAGATTATTTTAAAAATGTGACAAATACGTTAGAAATAGTTGTTTTTTAACATACCTATTATAAGCCATTAAATATTTCTTTACATTTAATTCTTCATATTTTTATTCATGTTATAATATGGTTAGTATACAGCTATCAAAACTTTTAATTCATATAAAAGTGAAAGTTTTTAATTAAAGTATTTCAGTAAATAAAAATTTGTAAAAATTTCTAATTGGCTTTTTATATTAAAACCATAAATATCATATATATGTTCTATACGACAGCTTTGCTTCACAATCCAAAGATAAAAAGGGAGTATTAAAATATACATTTATACTTGAATTACATAAATGATTCAATTTCTTTAACGCGCTGATATTTAACAGCGAAATCTAAACAAAGTGATGAATTATCTTGTTTTTGTCTTAATTTTTTTTATGTATCAACAATTCATGTAATGTAATTGCGATATTATTAAAATAATATATAATAACAATATATCGAAATAAGGCCTATTTATATGATGCTATTGATGCGATCTTAAACCTTTTCTTACTTACCACATAAAATGTAATATTCGAGAATCAATCAAACAAAAAACATTAAATGTTTAAAAAATGTGTTGTTTACGCGATGGTCTTTTGAGTGGCAAAAATTTTTGTTAATATCACAACTGTTTTAAATGTAGAGAAACGTGCATTTTCAATGCAGCCGCGTAAAGACTTTTGGCAAACATAAACGTTTAAAACTGTTAAAATCCATCATCAAATTAGTATAGGCAGTGATACACTGACTACCAATAAGTATTTGGACACCTGTGATAAAAAGAAAACGAACTTTATGCAAAATCAATAGTTGGTAGAGCCTCCACGAGAGGCAATTACAGCGTGAACCCTCCGGGGCATACTTTCCACAAGTCTTTGTATGACAGCTAGTGGTATTTTCTTCCACTCGGCTTGGAGAAGACATAGAAGTTCCTTCACCCATTTTGGACGATTAGTGCACCCCTGAATTCGGCGAGGCAACGAGTCCCAGAGGTTCTCGATAGGGTTGAGATGGCTTATGGGCAACAGCACGACCATGAAAACCATGCAGATGTGCTTCCTTACGGATGCCTGTTGAAACTCCTCGCGGATGAGGGCCATCGGTTGGGTGCGGTTCTTCCGAATTTCTCTGGTGAGCACTCGTCGGTCTCTATCTTCCAGTTTCGTTGGGCTGCCGACTCGGGGCACATTCCGACAATCACCGCTCACCTTCCACTTCTTAATCACATAGGCCACTGTCGATTTTGGGTACTTCAGATTGGCCACATTTGTGATACTCGATAATTATACCTTTCTCGAAATTAGAGAGCTCCGAACTGCGCGGCATCTTGCATGCGACTAATGCCGATGCTGTTTCCTACACGATGTATACCTTCGGAGTCCGTGACGTACCTCAGGCCCGCAGATATCGTCATTTGCATAGGTGTCCAAATACTTATTGGTAATCAGTGTACATCTTTTCATGCAGAAAAATTTCAAGTGGCGTAACCGTTTTGAATGAAGTTCTCATCATGGCCAAGAAAATCAATCGAATTTTCTGGCAATATTTCTTGGCAGTGTTTGTGATCTGTTTACATTCAAATAGAGCCTACAGTAGTCATAACTAAAAGGGTCTCTATATTTCAGTAATGATTACAGCAATAAAAATGTGATTTTTATTGTTAGAGAGTTAAAGAAAAAGAAAATCGCAGATAAACTGTGAATGTTTTAGCCGCAAAATGGATTTCGGCAAAATGAGAGATATACAGAAGGGTGCATAACTTTTCCTAACCAAGCAAAAGAATAATTTTCCACAAAAATATACCATTTTGTAAGCAAATCAGAACTTGTTTTGAACTTGATGGAAATAATACAGAAAAATAATGGACTTGTGTTTCTCATATGCTCAATGAACTGTTACCAAAAGATTTTAAGCTTTTTATTTTACGTACGCTCGTGTTTATTTTTCTTTTAGCATTTAGTTATTTGAGTATTTTATTTTTATAAAATTTTAATAGCATTTTCCTTATATTTAATTGGTTTACTATGCGTGTTATTCCTAAGATCTTTATTTCGAAAATTCTCTAGAGAAAGCTTTTAACTAGGTTTCTAATATCAAATCGATGAAATACAGATGAATATTATTTTTTTATGTGAACATCATATTTCAGAAAAATTATGAACATTATATATATATTTATTTTATGAGCAAAAATACAAATGATTTTGAAATAAAGATTTTAACTGTCATGACATTTATTTTCTTATAGAAAGATTACATAAGATAATCATAATAATGGTAATAATCGTAAAAAGGTTGTCTTTTCATATATAATCTCCTACGAATAATCCTTGGTGGTATTCGTGGTCTTTTGGGTACATTCAAATAAGGATTATTGTAATCATTGTTCAGAGGTTGGGCATAAGGAATTTTATACGGAGTTGAATGGCTTCAATTCTTCTGTTACGGTTACCAGAGTTTCTTGGAAAAAAGTATGGCGAATATTGTTCTGCAGTTTTATCTTGGCTATCTATATTATTTCTTTTCAAATTAAACCTCTGTAGACTTCTTTGTTTATCAGAATCAGAAGGACTATGTGTATTTAAGTTAATCTCTTTAAGTTGGTCGTATATTTCAATGTTTTTAAAAAATGATCCCAATGTAGAAAGGACAGATGTTTGATATCCAGATGTGGAACTGGCATTAGGCGAATCAGTAGAAGGATCTATTATACTGGACAATGTGCTGTAAAAATCCATTCCTTGTGAATCTTTGACGTTTCTTTTCATATCACCTACATAATGATCATATTTATCTCTTTGAATCAAAACTACCGAAGTAGTTTGACAACCGAATCTTGTTTTCATCAGCTTTGAAATCAGCGTTCTCTAAATCTAACTTAACGTTGTTTCTTCTACTTTCGACTTCACTGGCTGCATTCTTAATTTCAGATTCACTATTAGTTCTTTTAAATTCAACATCTCTTGCATTGGGCGTCTTCGTATCATTCTGATTTGCCATACTTTCATTCGAAGCAAAATGTGTTGAATTGTGTAACTCTATATCTAAGTTAGTACCTTGTAATTTATTTTCATACGAATTTTTATTTACCTGGATGCCTTCAGTTTTATCAGCGAAGTGAATGTCTTTTGAATCCTCATTTGTAATGTGCCCTTCGTTAAACGAGACAGGAGATTTTTTTAAAACTGAATTTTGTTTTGAATCTTCTGCATCTTTAGATGGTAACAAATTATCTCCTTCATTAATTTTTCCTGTTATGAAACCTTTTTCGAATGGTTCGTTTACAAATGCACCTCTTTTAATTGATTTATCAATGAAATAACTATTTTTAGGTGATTCTTTTGATATTTGACCTATTTTAGATGATTGATCGGGGATTGGAGCTATATTGGGAACTTTATATAAAACTGGTTGCTCTTTAAATGATTTGTCAGTAAAGTATTCCCTTTTGGACGATTTATTTAAGAAAATCATTTTTAGGGGAATTTTCATAAGCGATGTCACTCCCAGATGATTCATTGAAAAGTGAACCTTTTTCAGGCAATTTATATACATTTTGATCTGAAATTTGCTTTGAAAACTGGCTATATTTAGGTGTTTCTTCTGTAAGGGCATTTTGATCAGGAAATTTATCAGTTGACCTATAACTTCCAACTGTATTATTAGTGTAAAAGCTGTTTCATGCGGAATGCTAGTTTGATATTGATGTTGAAATTCATTTTGTTGAGTTCCATATTTAGGTGATTCATCAGTAACAGAATACTTTCCAGGAAATGTGTCAGAAATTGGATAATTTCTTACTGGGATTTCAGGATAAAGACCTCTTTCATACGAAATGTTGGGCTGATAATGATGTTGAAGAACATTTTGTTGAGAGCCATATTTAGGTGCTTCTTGAGTTAAAGAATATTTTACAGGAACTGCATTAGTAAATGGATATTTCAATTGGGCTTCCATGTTGAAAACCAGTTTCATATGGAATGTTGGGTTGATAGTGTTGTTGAAATGCATTTTGTTGAGGGATATATTTAGGTGCCTCATGAGTAAAGGAATAATTTCCAGGCAATATGTTAGTAAATGGGTAATTTCCGATAGGTTTAAGGTTGGGGTTTCCAGGTTGGTAAGCAGTTTCATATGGAATGTTCGGTCGATATTGATGTTGAAATACATTTTGCTGAGGGCCATAGTTAGGCATTCCTTCAGTAAACGTATGTATTCCAGGATATATGTTAGTAAATGGGTAATTGCCAACTGGATTTGCAATGCCAAAACCTGTTTCATATGGATTGTTGTTTTGATAAGGATATTGAAATACATTTTGTTGAGGATTTTCTGCTGTTTCCCCATTGAGTTGCGAAAAAGAATATTTTGTCTCTCTTCCAATGTAGGTGGCGGTAGACGCTCATGAGATACTTCGAAACCTTCACTTTCTCTTGCAAATTTCATTTCATTTGCCTTCCTTTAGGATGAGAAAATACTCCTTAAATGTATCAACTATTCCTTTTGCTGAAGCAGCTAAAAGCAATAAAAATTAAATTAGTATACAAAAATATTATCACCATTCATTCATTTAAACATAATTATTACGTTCGCTTCTGTGAGAGTCAGAATTATCCTGGAAGAAGTGTTGGCATTACATGAGCGAGGTTGAATTCAGTGCCATAGTAATTTGGACTCCTCTTATGCCAGCATTAGGGTCCTCTTCTTCATCTTATCAAACATATTGGAAATACATTAAGATTACTACTATTTTTGTGCTTATCCATGCCGTACACTAAGATTACTGCTATTTTTTGTGCTTATTCATGCCATAGCTAAGGCAAATTTTAGTTCCGTGTTATTTGATCGTTATTTATGTGACTTGATGGATAGGCAAACAATTTTCCCTTTATACCACTTCATGTCCATTATACAGAGTTATATAATATAAATGGATTGTTGATATCCAAACTTTTAAAGAATTTTTACATATATTTACGTCATACGTTATTTTTAAAAATATCTAATTATAAAAAAATATGCTATACATAAAATTTAACAGTGCTACAAAAAAAAATTAAAATAAATATTATTTAAAATAAATATCGCTGTGTCCAAAAGATAAGACCAATTTAAAATTCCCGGGGCTTATGGAATTGGCTAGCTCTCTGGACTCTGATACCAAAGGTTCTGGTTCGAATCCTGGCGATGGCATGGATGCTTATTAGCGATTTGGAATCCACGTTAAACTGTAGGCCCACTTCTAATTAGTGTGGAAAAAATTACCATAGAGAGACAAACCAAACCACATTTTGATTTATATATAATGTGCTCAAATTACAACTGGAAACTAAATTAGTGAAAGGAAATATTAAGATCAAACTTTTAAAGGACTAATAACTGCATGAAAAAATGTTTTCTTTAATAGCCAAAATTATGACTGTTATTATAAAAGAAAATTTTATCAATCTATTTTTGGTTTTATTTCACATATTTAAAAACAATAATTCGTATTCAAGTTAAACAATTTTTGTTTATACTTCAAAATACTAACATATGCAGAATTTTTGTGTAAACGGTTTTAGTATAATAAAATATCGATCCTGTAACAATAAATATTTACCTGTTATTTCGGCAGTAGTTTTAATAGTTCCTACTACTTCCATAGTGCTTGTCGCAGTATTGTACTCTGCAATACTTGTTGTTGCGTCATACTCTGGAATAAATGTCGCACTTAATTCTCTGGCAATTTTCCATTTAGGAAACGTCTTTACACCTTCAATAAAAGAAAATAATTTGGTTCTTTTAATTAAATGTCGAGAAAATAATACAATTCATCCTCCCGCATTTTATCAAACATGCAGAAGTACCAAAAAAAAAATACCAAGAAATTTAAAATCATTGTATTAAAATTATAATTTTGAGTATTTCTTATTATGTTTTATTAAATTTTCAACTATAAATAATTTTAACATTATATATTTTACGATTTTAAATTTGTCTGTAGACTATAGCCACCTACAAAATATATAACGTTGTTTTTCCAAAATATGACACTACGTTCAAATCCATGCTAGCAAATCTTAATATAAACTTCTTTTGTGTATGGCAGGGAAAGAGATCAATATAAGGATATATGTCATCCTTTATAGGCTTTCCTTCAGAAATCAAGTAATAAAATATGAGTACAATATAACAGGTGAATGTCTTGTGGTGCACCTCATGCAAACTGAATTTGCTCTATATAATTTGCTATAAGCAACAGCAGATGGTAATTTGTGTTAGGAAATAACAACAGATTAGAAAGTGTGAAAATATATAAGATATACTGCATTAAACATTTTATCTAAAGAAAAGAAAAAGTATTAATAATTAATAAAAAAAATTATCTGAAAATTATTTTATTTGAAATATGATTTTCACAAACTCTCATGCCATGTGCAGAATTTGATAATAGGCGGATTCTTCTCTGAAAGAACCAGGTATAAGGGATACATCATTTCTGCATCAATGTGTCCGATTTGAAGGAGGCGGAGTGATGGTCTAGGTTATTATTTCTACCAACGACCGCACTGACCAGCACATTGAACAGGAATGGAGCAATAAATGACTCAGCGATATAGTGATGAGAACTTCAGATCTGTTGCTGCAGCAATAAGGGATGAGTTCATTCTCATAGATAATAACGTCAGGCCACAGCGTGCTCAGCAAGTGAACAGTTCCACAGTTTCCTATTCGACGAAAGAATAATAAGAATGGATTTGACAGCGTATTCCCTAGAAATAGAACATGTTTGGGACCTTATAAGAGGAAGAGTTGCTAGTCGCTTATCACCCAAGAAAAAATTCAGCATTGAAAAAATCTCTATTCTCTTCTACAAGAGTGAGAGAATGCTCCCCGTCCTTCATTGATAACTTCATTGATTCCATACCTCGTAGGTGTGGGACATTGTGAAAAAGAAAGCGATAAAAATGTTCATTTTTTGATATTGATTGTCCACGACATATGAATCTGAGATGTTAATTTTTGCACTCAAAGTATTTAGATATTTTATTTAGTATTATTATTAGATATTTAGATATTTTATTTAATATTATTATTTATTGGTATTTAAATTCTTTATATCGAATTTATTTTTCTTATTTGCTTTTTGTGGCAATTTGGTGATGAATTCATTCAACATCCAACATGGGAAGTTTCAAATGTTCCCGTGTTTTCGGCTGGTAACATCAACCATCATCAAATTAAAATATTCAAAATAAAAGTTGCAGATTAAAATCTTATATTCCTAGAAAGTATTAGATTTCGACATTGGCAGTTACATTTAAAGATGTTTTATTTTTGGACGGCTCATTTAATTTGAACGTTAGGTTTCAATGTTGATATCAGACTTGATTAAAATTGGGCATAAGATTTAACGCCAAATGATCTTCAATTAAAGTGCTTATGGGAAAAATATATTTTCATAACTGATCGTTAAAAAGTAATTTAGATGAGGTGAAATATGAAAATGACACGAGGAGAAGAATAATATTTATTGAAATGAGGATGCATAAAATATAAAAAAATAAAATCAGATTTTTTTTTTTCAAATTTGAGAGAAAAGAGCCTGAAGTAACTTGGTGATTAGGGCGTAGGCTTCTGACGCGTAGGGGTTCAGCTCAAAACAAAAAGCAATCAGAAACGACAGCTTTTGTATGTATATTAATAATGTGCATGAAATATTTGACTCGGAACTGAATTTGAATTGAATTCCATGGGCCTGGAGGAATGAACTTCCCAAATGTTTCCATTTCAACTTGTGGTGGTACAGTTTGGCTACTAGGGGACCTTGAATAAACGGAATCAGTATCGAATGGTTAAAGAAATGTCCAAAACACCTTGTGTTGGTACAGCTGTTTATGAGATAAAACATTACATACAAACATGAATCAATTAATATTTCTTCTTCATTGGTGCTACAGCCCCATGATCCACCAAGGCCGTCTGCCTACTACCGGGTTTCGAGACAGAAGATGTTTTACTTTTACTACGTAGTGTTGTCAGCCCTACGACCAACATTCAACGTTCTACAATCCTATTAGACAGGGACCTACGGGTTAAAAAGAATTTCGAACCACTGCAAACATCCATGGCTCGGTCAAGACTCAAAAACGAAACCTATGACACGACGTGACGAGCTTCAGAGCTCTAGTCACTCAGCCATCAAGTCCCGATTAATATTTAATATAGATATATAACGTTCTTTAGGCAGAGTTAATAAAAAGCCACGTCGGTCCTATAAAAGAGTACAAGTTTTCGACTAATATTTTCTGTTGTTTATAATTCCTCGTAACTCCAGGACGTTGCTATCGAAGGTTTCATGTTCGAATCTTGACTGTGGCATGAGTGGTTGTTGGTGGTTCAGAATCCACGTTAAACTATAAGTCCCGGTCAATTTAGCTTAAAGTGGGCACAAGATGACAGTAGAGCGGCAAACCAAACGTAACTACAATAGGTGGCTTTAAGAGTGATTAGTTAAAGAGGGTAATAATAGAAGTTCTTACTAATTTCAAATGTATTTAAATATCTATATGATCTTTAAGTAAAACCATTGGGTTGGTGCAAAATTATCAGGTGTTTCTTTCATGTGCTATATTTCTGTAAAATTTACAATATTTTATACATTTATGAATGAAAATATCCTTCTACTTTTAGGTTATAAAATCATACTCATATTCGTAATCATACTCACACTCGTCATATTATGATGTACCACTTTGAGAAAGGATGGAAAGCAGTGCAATCATTTCGCGATCTCAACGAACTTTTCGATGAGGGCACCATCATCAGCAGGAAATGTTTGAAATCAGGCGACACTAGCTTGGAAGATAAGGCAGGAAGAGGTTGACCATCAGATTTCGACTACCAGACGATTTTGGCAGCCGTGGAAGGGGACAAAAGCTTGACAACTTGAAAGTTGGCCGACAACTTCAATATGACCATTCAACCATCATTCGTCATCTCAAAAAGTTTGAAAAGGTATGTAAAAAGTCTGAGGGTTCCCCCACAAACTCAGCGACTACTATAAAGCCGAATGTGTCCAAATTTTCAGTGATTTGCTTCAACGAAATGAGCGGAGTCCGTTTCTGAAGGATCTTGTCACTGGGGTTGACTCGTGGCTTCTCTTCAAAATCTTCAAAAGAAAGAAAGTCTGCGTTTCGCCAGGAGTTCCACCAAAAGGAATAATGAAGGACGTTCACTTAAGAAGGAATTGTGGTGTGTTTGATGTGACAGAAGCTGAATCATCCAGTGGAAAATCATCTTAAACGAGATTTGTTATTGGTGGAACCCAACCCCAAACTGAGTATGAGCATGATTATCGACACGCATTTTTATAATCTAAAACTGGAAGGATATTTTCATTCATAAATTTATAAAATATTGTAAATTTTTATTAAAATATAGCAAGTCAAAGAAAACGCCTCATACTTATGCACCAACCTAATAGTAATACAGGAAAATAAAATTAGAATAGAAATATTAGAAAAACAGTACCATTCATCTTTTGTGTGCATCTCTTCTACTGCCTATTGCTCGAGTCTTGTGTTTCTGCTTGGCACTGCGACATCGAGCACTGTCTTTTAACTGACATTCGGGCAAGTCTTCTGGTGGATAATTAGATCTTTTCGACGATCTTCTTGCTCCTTAAAGACCTCTTCAACGCAGAAATTTCTGGTCTTATCTCGTTCATAAGTTCAAAGGCTGATGCAAGAATATGTCCAGGGACTAAAATTGAATGGTTTGAAAAATAATAATAAATCTTTATGAAACTTAAAAGTTGAAATAAAACTGCATTTGCAAATTGTTCTTTTACTTTTTTGCTGCATGATTCGTTCATAAAAAAAAAAAAAAAGAAAATTTTCAAAAGCATACTTAATAAGGAAGCATCGAATTAGACAAAAAAAAAAAAAAATCTAAAATGGGATTGATGATTTTTCAGTGGTGCAGTTTTGAAAACTATTGATTTTCCTTTTAAAAATTATGCTTCCTACAAAAGTAGCTCCGACAGAAAAGCAGTATATTCATAGTCAAACAAAAAACGTAGATCGATACATAAAGATAAGGTATTTATAATTAATAATACAAATTTGTACGCTTCCTTCTACACACTGGCAAGATCAATGGCTAGTGGTGTACAGGTTTGGTTTGATTTGTCGCTTTACAATCATTTGTGCACGCTTTAGGCATATAAGACCGGGAGTTAACTTTAAAATTGATTCCAAACCCTAACAAACATACATGTCCCCGCCAGGATTGAGCCTGAAGCCAGTGGTAGCAAAGACCAGAGTGCTAGCCAATTGGCCATTAGGCCTTGTGGCGTGCAGGAGAAATGGTCAATAAGCCCAGAGATTCTCACACGAGAGGAAGTGCAGGTTATCCTGTAATCCTGCTGAGAAACGTTTATTTTCTAGTCCCCTCATCCCGAGAGGAAATATATTGAGTGCATCCCGGCGCATTAATTGGCCTACTGATTTTCTCCTGGAGAAAAAGTATATTTTATGTATCCTACGCGTAGCATAGTTCTTTGAGTCTCTGTCTTAGCAGTAGAGTCCTTCCACAAATCTATATATAATTATCTGTCTTTAAATGTGTTTAATATTGTATGTCTTTAATTGCATGTGTGAGGTATTTAATCTTGTGTATATAAATCGTGAGTTTTCAAACCTGTGTTTCAAGTATCTGAACCCGTATCCACACGAGTACAATTGTAATAATATTTAGTGTTTAAATTTTCTTTGTCATTAATGCTCCTATCTCAACTGTTTATCATACATTAATACCTTTAAATACCAAGAACCTTTATGTATAATCGCATATTACCATCTTTACCAGATATAATTACATACTACTGTAAACATCAGTTATTGTACGAACTCAATGTGGAACATTATAGCTGAATACTAAATATTTTTAATCTGTAAGAAATGCATTAAATAAATGTTATTTTATGGCAACTAATCGTAGCAAAATTTTATTAATTTGAAGAAATAATAAGAATTTAAATTATGACAGTATTATTTTAAGCTTAGGTAAATTTAGAAAATAATGATACCAAAAACTTTTAAAAAAAGTTTTAGATAACCTTCATATAAAAAAAAGGGACAACCTGAAACAGAATTTAAAACAGACTTTGCTAAATTGAAAACTATTTACCGAACCATCTTCTCCTTCGTCAGAGTCACCGGAATCTACGTTAGTTCAGATACTAGCGATATAGTTGGATACAATGAGATAGAGATGATTTCTGAATGATTGGTTTTTAAAATTTAAATGTGCTTAATATTTTAACCATGTGTCATGAGCATTAAGTAATTTTTACATTCACTTTAAACAAATAAGTTAAAATTTTTACTGTGCACATTTTTATAATCGTTTGTTTCGTTCTAATACTTATTGTAAAAACCCTACATATGTCTGTCACATATGATCGTGTCTTTCCAGGCTTTTACGTATTTTTATCATGGAGTTTAATGAATGTCTCGAAGGACTCGAGTATTTAAATGATTTTATTGATTATAATTACTTTCTGCTTTTAAACAAATTGCTTTGCGCAGCTTGTGCCATAAAGCTACAAACCTCCAACCAATCTCATAAAAAAGGTTTTAAAAGATTTAATATATTTTAATTGATCGTTTTTGTATGTAGAGAGTAGATTGACTAATAAAGCTTGCAATTTTAAGAGAAAATGACTTACCTAATTTATCATTTTCAACAGGCTCAGATCTTTTTTATTTTTTGTAAATGTTATTGTGTTTGAACCAAACACTTCAAGAGAATTTTTAGAATCTATAAATAAATTAAAAATTTTATTTATATTATATAAAATATGTAATTGCAACTTCATTTTAATATCTCACTTATTATTATAATTATAAATATCTTATAGAATATAAAGACTATTTAATCAAAATCTTCATTAAAAATTATTAAATTAATAAAAATTGTTTCATAACTAACGTTCTGTTTAGGATAACATTTTTAATTAACCCTAAATATAAATAGGTGTTGAAAACTCAATTATCTACAAGAAAATGAAAAGAAATACAATTACTTGTAGGGAATTTAATGACTTACTTGAACAATTTATTGTGAAAAATAAAAAATATGGATGGATATTTTAAGCAAACAAGCCCACATTTCTCTAAAAACTTGAAAATTAGAAGCTGAGCAAATACCATTTTTAATGAACAATGTAAATTATAATACAAGAAAAACTCATTGTTTAACTGATAATGAAATGTTTTTACCAAAATGAAAGTTTTGTTTGCATAACAATGAAATGTGCTTTTTCGTGTAATGAAACAGAAGATTTTCATCTGGGATTTAAACAAGAATAATATTCGTATTGATAAGAAATTTATGTTTTTCTAGATTTGAATTAACTAATTAAGGTATTGTAATCATTATGTTATTCTACAAATAAAGTCTTGTAAATTCATAATTATTTCCATAAATTATAACTATAGATATTTTTTATTTATTTTTAAATATTAATTATAAAAATTTGCATGTGTCTCATTAATTCAAATTTTCATATCTTTCCTTATATATTATTTCTAAATTTTAACAGTATTTTGATTTTTTAAAATTTTGTTAAATTCGTTTACCGTATTTTCTTCAATTTACAGGTTAATTAAAATTTGTAATTTATTAAATATTCTTGTAAATTACTTTGAAATATGCAGCAAAAATTTATTTTATAAACTTCATTTTATTTTGTAGAAAAAAAAATTCACATTATGAATTAACGCACATTATGTATTTTATTATCATAATTAAACTAAATATTTTTTTTTCTAGGTGAGCATGTTTCTTATTTCATTTGAAATATAAAAAAATACAAATTAAAGAAATAAAAATAGCGAAAGATTTTAAATATATGTCTATTTATAATTAGATTTTTTTCTTTTTGCTTAATAGAAAGAAAGTGTAACAATTTGAAAGAACATTTATATATAAATTGCACATTTTTTCTTCTTTTGCGGAGGGCAACGAGGGGAAGGGGTAACAATTTAGAATACTTGTCGTTTTAATTTCACTTCATTTTTTGCCCTATATAATACATTATTCTTTTCCAATATTTTATGTTGAAAGGTGATTTCCAATAAATAAGACTCTGGAAAGATATTTTATCATACTGTTACTAAAAAACAGAAAGGCTAGAGCTCTGGCGCTCGGTACCACGGGTTTCGGATTCGAGTCCAGGCGGTGCCATGGATGTTCATAGTGGTTCGGAATGCACTTTAAACCGTACGTCCGGTCTAAATATGATCGTAGAGAGTTACAGGGGCATTGTTACTCTGCGTCCGTGGCTTATCTTCAAGTTACGCGCCCCCTGGGTAATGCAAAGTGAGTAACGTCTGTGCAGCGCTTGCCTTAAGGCATCAAGACAGCTGTCTAAGTGTTTGCCAGCTGCATTGAAAAAAAAAACTTTTTTTGATCTAAAAAATATTCTATATGTCTGACTTGCTACCACTGATAACATACCTCTCATGCGGGTAGGATGGTCCCCCTGCTTCATCGTTTCAAAAAGAAAATTTTCACGTATTTACCTATATGTGAAAATGTTATTATCTTATAAGTGTTATCGTTTTCTGTGAAATGTGTGAAAAAAATGAATGAGTGAATGAAAAAGAATCTTTCTGTCACATTTTGAACTTCTGGCAAAATATAATCTTTGAAACCTCTTAAATTTCGGCCACAGAAATTCTTATAATATTTTGAGAATGAGGTGAATTGTGAAAGCGTTGATTTTCGAACAGCTATTCCCATAAATGCTTGTTTCCTGTATTCGTTGGAAAATCAATGACAACAAAATTTATCTATTGCAAAATGTATTTATAACCATATGTACCTACCATATGCCATTTAAAAGCATTACGGAGCCACACACACACACACATATATATACATATGACTCATCGGACAGGCACGGTTTTCCATGGGGATATATATATATCGTGTCAGTAAAGGCACTCGAGTCGGTCTTCTGCTGGAATAGCCCAAGAAGCCAAATTTCTGTGTGACGTCCGGTGTTCTGCGGTTATATGTGTTGTGTGTAATATGTTTCCTGCATTGATATTTACACTATCCATGGTCTCCCCACTCTCGGGCATTACAGTGGGGTTTAAATAGTTGATGAGGTAATTTCTCTTGCTAGCGTCGGAACTCACGTCATTCGAGTTGCGAAGCATTGTTTTTCTTTTATGCACAAATGTACATGTTTACTTTATGTGGTTCACATATTTATCTATTTTGTTCCTATTTTATTTATTGTTTTGTTCTTATTTCTCTTACTTAGTAGGTCAATAAATAGTTGAAAACACCTCGAACGTGATCAGACGAATTGCATTTACATAGTTTATGAGTCTGTAACCTTTAAAGAAAATATGTTACGAATATTTTAATATATACGGGAAGTTCTTTTAAGAAGTAAAAATAAAACTGGAAAAACTTTGTATGGTTGATATGCGTTTGCCATTAATAAAACTTTTAAATGTTTCTGAGTGAAAAATCAATAATTAGTGTGCCAGACCAAAACATATTACATAAGAATAAAAAATAACAACAAAATATCGTAATATTAACAGAGAGAAGGTAAACTATTTTTTCAAATCGTTGTTTCATTTCGAGTACCAGAGGGGAAAAATATGTTCGATGTTTTTGTTATGTGTAAATTCAAGAATTTTTAATATATGCAAAAATAAAGTTATTGTAATTGAAAAAGTTTTATTAGTTTGTAAAAGAGAACTATAACTGTATACATTAATATTAAAGTAAAAAAAAAATTGCTTAAAAAAATATTTAAAGTCAAGGAAAAGACAACAGGAAAAAGTCAAAATGTTTATTTTATTCATCCTTGTTATAGCGTGCATTTTAATTCTTCAATTTTCTTTTTTGTGAAACATTAAGCTGTCAAAAGATACTGAATATGAACAATTTGAAACGAAAACACAATTATACGTAAAGATTTCCTTCGCAAATGAGAACTAAACTATCTGTAGCACAGGTTTGCGACAGAACTAGTGTTTCTGATAGATTCATAGCAATTCTTATAGAAACAACTTTAAAATATAAGGGTTTAATTACCAAAGTTGAAGAATAAGCTTTTTTTCTTCTTGTTGGCACAAGACTTTTTAAGAAACAAGCTTGATAAACTTTGTCTGGTTTATGTGTTCAGCCATTAATAAAACATCTCAAATGCTTTTATTGAATAATATAAAGAATAATATAATAGAATAGAATATTATAAAGAATTATTTCAGAAGAGTTAAAGAACACAACAGAAGACATCGCAATAGACATCACAAGAAAAAGCCTATTTTTTTTCACAAAAAAAATATTTTGTTGGAAACAATGACCAACCCTTTAAAAATACTTCAGAGAATGAAACATGCAAAGAATTTTAACAATGTAGATGAAGTAGTTTTATGACATGTAGATGGAGTAGAACACAACTGCTAAGATATAATATTCGTAAATGGGATGTTGCTGCTTTAAATTTCAAAACATACGTTTTATAATTGTAATTGAAGGGCATTCAATTACATTTGTTTAATCCCAATTTACAGTAACTATTTAAGGCTCAACTTAAGGTGATGATTTTAAACGTTGCTGCTTAAAATTTCTGTATCATTCACAAGCAATGGGGCAGTGAGTCAAATTAAGTTTTGAAATATAAGCAGCTGTGTGGGGCAATGACACACGGATGGATTCATAAGAATTTAAACCAGAAGTCAATATCTGAAAGTTATATATATAGAAATCAACAAAAATGCTTAAAGACAAAGTGAACATATCTAAGTGGGGAGTTCTGGAATTTTTGTATCATACAGAAAAACAAGAAAAGAGCTGAATGAAAAATGGTACATTTCTTGTAATTCTACAAAAGATCTCTGTGGCAATATGGTAGCCACAGATTACGTTGCAGAAGTTAAATTTTCAGATTTATCCACATGTAGACTCCCTCAATTGAGATAAGTTTTTCACTCCATATTTACAGACAGTTTGCAGTTTGACTGCTTGATGATAGTTTTTATATTTTCTTCTGTACTGCCTGCACATGAAGACTTATTTTGCTTTAAATTGCAATGTTCTTCCCTCAACCACTGTTGGTGAATTGTTTTGTGGAATTACATAAGCGGAAAGCAAGCCCCATTGATGTACACACCAACAGCAAAAAATGCATAAGTATAAAGATCAAAATTACGAGTTTATTATTAGTTTGTTATTTTGTTTCTAAAACTTGAAATCTCTTTTCTTCATAAAATAAAAAATTAAACATTTTTTTCTTCATCAATCTATGCATTTTTTGTGCATTATGGTGTAGATATATCGCTGCTAGGTTTGGTTTATCGCTTTACGGTCATCTTGTGTACACGAGGGCAAACCAGATCGGGACCTACAATTTAACGTGGATTTCGAAATACTAACAAACATCCATGCCACTCCACGATTCGAACCTGGAGCCTGGGATAACAAAATTGATATATGGAGGAAAATCAATAGTCGTTATTGAACAGTAGTTTTATATTTCTGTATACGTATCTCAATGCAAAAATCATCAATAATCAGAAATTAATTTTACAATTAATTATAATGACTTAAAATGAAAAGAATGACTTAAAATGAAATAATTAATGACTTTAGATCATATATAAACTTGAGATTTCATTGTATTGAAAAGCTTCAGTCGGATAGGATATTACCTCCGAAACAAATATTTTGAATCAGGAATTGAAGATATTTTCTATGCAACACAATTTGCAAAAACATTTTTGCCGCATATTAACATTAAAGCTTTTAACATGCTCGGCACTGAAATTGGGTTATAGGCTTTCAATTGTAATCCTGGCGGTCGCGGCAAATTAGCTTTGCTGCATGCAATTGCTTTAAATTGCAAAGCATATCACAATTACTTGTCTAAAACTAGACATGTTATCATTAAGCATGCATTTAACTAAAATAATAATCTGAGACCTGAAATTTAACGTGAATTCCGAACCACTAACAAACATCCATGTCATCTCCAGGATTCGAACCTGAAGTCTATAGTATAAAGGCTAGCCAATTGGCCATCAAATAATTGCTTGTTTTTTTGTTTCTAAAACTTGAAATCTGTTTTTTTAAGAAAAAAATTCATTTTTTTTTCTTCTATGAGTTTTTCTGTTATAGTGTAGAGATATGCAGAAAAGGGTGCAAAATCAATAGTCTTTATTTAATAGTAATTTATATTTTTTTATATGTGTATCGCAATGTAAAAATCCCCAATAATCAAAATTAATTTTGCCATTAATTATAATCATTTAAATTTAGATCATATAATATAAACCTCAAGTTTTTATAGCGTTCAGAAGTTTCAGTCGGATATGATTATTACCTCCGAAACAAATATTTGAATTCACAATTCCTATGAACGCATTGTTTCGATTAACATGAATTGAAGGTATTTCTATGCAACACAATTTGCAACAAACATTTTTGCCGCATATTAACATTAAAGCTTTAACATGTTTATCACTGAAATTGGGTTTTAGCTGATTGTAATCCTGGCGGTCGCGGCAAATTAGCTTGCTGCATGCAAATTGCTTCTAAATTGTAAGAATTAATGAGTTTGTACTCTCAATGACTGTTTCCCATGTAAATAGCTAAGTTGTTAACATTTCATTTCGGGAATGAATAGAATCTTACAGAACACGTGATTGAAGTGCAAGATCTTTTAAAGAATTTTAGCATATTGTTTTAATATTATCATGAACATGCCATATAAATAAAGCAGAAAATCTGTTATAAAACTTTTGTTGAATTTAATAGTACTTTCAAGTTAAATTTAGAAATCAAAACCGTTTTTATCTGTTAAGTAATAATTTTTTATTTTAATTACATTCTTCAAAATAGCGTATATCCGTCATTCAAATTCCTTTTGAAAGATATAACGTTCACTATCTTTCAATTCTTTCAATTAGCTCACACTCTCCCTATATATATCTTGTTCAAATTTTCAATCGTTCATAAAATATTTTTATCCATCCACTCAAGTTCAAATACATTTTTTTTTTGAACTTGTAGTGGAAGGCACTTGATGTTAATACGGTTTTTTCAAATATTAATTCAGTAATTAAATTTAATTCATTAATTTTAGTTTTTTTAGATTTAAGTTGCATATGTTTACCAATAGATGGCGCCAGATACATTTAAAAAAATGAATGAAAATTATTTATAAAGGACCTTCTGCAATATAGTGAAAAAAAGTAGGAATTGACTTAATTTTTTGTTTTATATTACTTGTTTTTAGTAGTCTTAGGAAATGTAGTTTTTAATTTTTGATTAATTAAATAATTTCATCAAACCTAATTCGGTATGGGAGGTTGATGCTTTTTGAGATCTGTTACAGAGCATTTTTTTTTTTATTATTTTTTTTTTTAATTTTGTCAGTACTATCCTTTTTGTTTTAAATACCTTTTTGATATTTGCTGTCTTATTCGCAAAATGTTTTAGTCGAATCCAGGCTGCAAAAGGATCAGCATAGCAATTAAATTAAGTTTTTTCACATAAGCACCATGTTTTATATATTATCACAACATTGGTACAGATTTTCGATATTACATCTTGTTTATAATAATCTGTATTCTAATAGTGTATGCTAGGAGTACATTTCATATGCTTTCATATTTTAATAGCATATATTAGTGAATTTTTGGCAAATCAATGCTAAAACCCATTTATCTATGTTATAAACTTGTCAATAATTGATATAGAATCAATATAGTACGCTGTATGCCAATCTCGAAAGAAGCAATCCTCAAATTCTTTTTGACAATTTCTGAATGGGCACATTCTACTTCCGGGGTCAGCAAGCTTCTATCTTTTTGGTCATGATCCCGAAAACTCTGCCTATATTATAAATAAAATTTAAATCTCTACCTTAATCACTTAGGTCTTCTTATGTTGATAAATGAGGCTCTTCTATAAATGGTAAAGAATGCTTAATCACTTTCAATATCAGGATAGGTCCTTCTAACTCTTTTTAGATCTTAGGATAACAATTGCCATAAATAAAAATTCTTATTTAAGCCATTGGAATTATACAATAGCATATTGTTAATTGTATATTTCCATTCAATATTCTATTAATTAATTGTAGCAATGCATTTTCCAAATCAATTTGAGGTTTTTAAAGTGCATTTCTACTTCTTCGTGATTTCCTTTTGTTTTTAAACTGCAAAAAGTGCCGAAGAAATAATTTTCAGTACTGCTCACACAGTCATAAATAGGTAAATAGAAATTCAAATGATTTAAAATAAGACCATATACTAAACTCCGCAAAAATAAAAAATAATATGCATTTATTTATATGAAGAACAATAAAATTGAAATACTTAACCTTTTTTTTTTTTTCATCTAAAATAAATTGGCATTTATTAGGTAAACAAAAAATATTGCACGTTGCGGTTTAATACTAAGAAGAAAAAAATTAAAATACCATATTCTAAAAAACATTCGTGACAGCAATTATGTCTGTAATTAACCACGTGTTTACCACTGTAATTAAAATTTATTTCAAACTTAAAAAAATAATTGTTGCTGTAATTAATTTTTCTTTCTGTTGTTAACATAAACTTTTTTACAAAAATTTTCTTCACATTTAAATGCTAAGTAAAGTTAAAAGAAAAAAATAATTTTCAATATTTTTTTTCTTATAGATTTATATGGAAGAAAACTATATTCCAGATATTTAAATAATCCTTGAAAATAATAGTTATATTGAAAGGTATACGAATTTCCATGTACAATACAATATATACTTTTTATAATGCAATGCACAGCAAAACAACGTTTTGAGAACAAATTAGTTTTGTTAAAGTAAATTATAAAACGTAAATATTTTTGGTACTTTTATTCGAGTTTTACTGATTTTCTTTGTAAAATATATAAAATAAAAATAAAGTTCCATTTAAACTCGTGTTCCATCCACACCAAAAATTCAACCCAATAAATTATATACTAAATAATGCGTGCAACAACACCTGCCTTCCGACAAGCATGTTTCCGGATAACAAGAAAACAACTTATCATTCCGACCACAACACCCTGTAGCGACACAGTTCAGATGATTCATTCTGCCAACAGAAAAAGAGCCGAATTTAATTCAGTTCATCAATTAATCTCCCGCAGAACAATCACAGCATCGCTTCCTGAACTCGCGACCGACGAAGAATGTGAAATGAGCATTCTGCGGCTGTAAAGGGCCACGAAGACTGTTTATTCGAAATTTAAGAGAAGAAACCAGATAGCAGCTTCATCGGAGATAAGAAGCTTACTGTCTTTAAGTGGTCACCTCTGACGCATACCAACGAGCTTCAGTAATTCAGTTGCCGCGCTCCACTGGTAACGAAAGCCAGTTCTGGCAGAAAAGAAGATTAAAACGAGAAAGTTTTCTCCAAACCTGTAGCATGTGGGGTGATGGAAGATCAATGCTTTTTGAATAGAGCGTTTTAAGTTTTATTACCTACCTGAGTTCTGGTAGTAATAAAGTACATTTGTGGTTGGATTGTGTCTTGGGAAATAATTGATTTCTGTAACTTTTAAGCTGCTCAAACTGGTAACTCAAAGACCGTATAAGTTTATTCATAGCATAGTTTTTATTACTGTTTTTGGTTTATTGTTTATAAACCCCAAATAGCATGATTCCAGATGTTTTTCAACTTGAGCGAAAACCAACTTGTTTTTGTAATTGTCTCTTTCTGTATTAAATGAAGGAATATTTTTAGAATTCATTTATATCTGTTAGAATATAACTCCGCAAAATGATACACAATATTGGCTAATGATAACGTACCACATTGATTTTATTATTTTTATGGGGTTTCTTTTAAAAATAACTCATTTTTTACAGAAATAATGTTTTTGTTTCAAACATAAATAATATTTGAAAAATAATTTTCAAGACTTTTTTTTTTTCATCTAATAGATTAATATGAAAAAACACTACATTCCAAATATTGAAATAAACTTTGAAAGTAATACTTAATAAAATAAACTACTCGAGTTTTCATGTACAATATAATTTATAGTGTCGATAATGCAGTGTATAGTGAAGTCACGTTTTGGAAATTTGTTAATTTTGTTCAAGATAATGATAATACGTAGATATTTTGGTACTTTTATTCGAGCTTTGCTGATTTCCCTTGTAAAATATATAAAAACAAAAGCAAGCTCCATGTATACTTTCTGACTTAAACATTTGTTAAATCAAACACCAAAACCCAACCCATTAAATCATATACTAAATAATGCGTGCAACAACACATGCCTTCCGACAAGCATGTTTCGCAGATAACAAGAAAACTACTTATCATTCCAACCACAACACTCCTGTAACGACACAGCTCAGATGATTCATTCCGCCAACAGAAAAGAGCGAATGTAATTCAGTCCATCAATTAATCTCCCGCAGACAATCACAGCATCGCTTCCTGGACTCGCAACAGACGAAGAATGTAAAATGAGCATCTGCGGCTGTAAAGGACACGAAGACTGTTTACTTGAAATTTAAGAGAAGGAACCAGATAGCAGCTACATCGGAGATAAGAAGCTGCTATCTGAAGAAGCCTTTAAGTGGTCACCTCTGACGCATGCCAACGAGCTTCAGTAATTCAGTTGCTGCCCTCCGCTGGTAACGAAAGCCAATTCTGGCAGAAAAGAAGATTAAAACGAGAAAGTTTTCTCCAAACCTGTAGCATGTGGGGTGATGGAAGATCAGTGCTGCCTTTTTTTGAAAAGGACGTTTTAAGTTTTATTGTTGCCTGAGTTCGAATAGTAATAGTATATAGTTATATACTAAATAGAACATCTGCCTTCCGACAAGCATGATTCGTAGATAACAAGAAAACAACTTATCATTTCTACCACAACACTCCTGTAACGACGACACACAGTTCAGAAGATTCATTCCGCCAACAGAAAAGAGCCGAATTTAATTCAGTCCATCAATTAATCTCCCGCAGACAATCACAGCATCGCTTCCTGGACTCGCAACCGACGAAGAATGTAAAATGAGCATTATGCGGCTGTAAAGGGATACAAAGACTGTTTACTTGAAACTTAAGAGAAGAAGAAACCAGATAGCAGCTTCATCGGAGATAAGAAGCTTACTGCCTTTAAGTGGTCACCTCTGACGCATACCAACGACCCTTCAGCAATTCAGTTGCAGCGCTCCACTGGAAACGAAAGCCATTGGGTTTAACTGGCAGAAAAGAAGATTAAAACCAAAAGTTTTCTCCTAACCTGTAGAATGTGGGTGATGGAAAATCAATGCTGCCTTTTTGAATAGGGTGTTTTAAGTTTTATTGTCTACCTGAGTTCTAGTAATAAAGCATATTTGTGGCTGGAGGAAATAATTGATTGCAGTAACTTTTAACTTTTCAGTTGCTGAAATTGGTAACTTAAAGAACTTATAAGGTACTAGTATCATGAAAGTTATTTTAGAGTATAGATTATATCACTGTTTCGGTTTATTGTTCATAAACCCCAAATAGTATTATTACAGGTGTTAGCAACTTGAGCGAAATCTAACTTATTTTCTAACTGTTTGTATAACTGTTGTTTAATTGTTTTTTTTACTTTATTAAGCAAAAATATTTTGGAATTCATTTATATCTGTTAGTATATAATTGACAGTATGATATACGTATCACACTGAATTTTATTATACTTGTGGGGTTACTTTTAAAAAATAATTCATTTTTAATATAAATTATGATTAATTTTCATACATGAATAATTGCATTACATTAAATCATTGCATTATATCATTACAATTTGTTAATTTAAATTCAGAAATTGTTTAACAATTAATTAAAAAAATGTAATAAAATTATTTCAGATGTCACTAATTTGCATTCTCTCCTACACTCTCGACAAAAAAGAAATTTCAATAATAGAGCATGTTCATTCTCAGTAATTTGTAACACCATCCACCAACACATGCTAAACATTATTCAATTTAATAACACGAATTGAAATTTGTGATGCCATACACACCTTCTAAAATCTCATTAAATAATTAAAAATTATAGATTCTCTGAAATCCTTTTTATTTATGATGGCCTCACATGAATTGCATTCTCCACCAAGAACTCAAATCTAAGAAATAGAATTGCTGTAAAAGTGCAAGAGCTTATTTAAATTGTTTATTTTTACAGTATAATGCGTGTGGTCTGTCAAAAATCGTCTAATACTAAACAAAAAAAAAGTTTTTTGGTGACGAATTTTTCTGTTTTGGCAATCATAAAGAGACAACTATTATTATGAATAGTTTCTAGAATCGAAGAAAGATATTTTTTCTATCATTATCTATTTTTGCTCAAATTTCCCTCAACACCACTATAAAGTCTCTAAAATTTGTAATTAAAACCAGCTGTGATTCTGCTTTCATTTACAGAGTTTAACGTTTTTATTACATATTCTGTAAGATTTAGCGAAACATTTTTATTTAAGAATACTGTTGACTTATTTGAACATTCTTGCTCCTGTTCGTGCTTGTAGTTTTAATGAAACCTTTTTTTATTAATAAAACTTTTTTTTTTTTTTTACCATTTTTTTCTTTTATATTTTACTTCAATTACTTTACTTATGTCACATTTTAATCACTTATTATTATTTTAATTAACTTTACTTCATTTATACTTTACTTATTTATGTAACTTATTATTGTTATATACTTATCCCTTTTTTATTATACTTCAATTTAATTTGTTTTAATTCACTTCACTTGTGCTTTACTTCAATTATACTTATATTTATTATTATTGTTTTACTTCATTTATTTATTATATAGTATTATTATTATTATTCATTATTATTATTATTATTATTATATGTACGTACCATGTACAAAAACAACTAGATTACAATAAAGATATTGAAATTATCCTTATTGCAGTTAAATATATATGACGTGTATCAGACAACCAGTGTTTTGTATACTGTTTTATAATATTTCTGGGCATATACATGAAAATAATCATTAGAAAAATAAAAGTGTGTTTCGGGTATTAATTAATAATGTTGCTTTTTTAAAATTCATAGTAAATAATTTTTATATTCACTGTTTCAATTTTCAATTCATTTTACTATAAATTATTTTTAATTGGTTCATATGCAAACCAATATATGAGCAAGTTATTGAATCATTTTAAATTCAGAATGCCCGTTTTAATAAAACCAATTTCCTTCTAAAAATGTTTTACACGCATTGGGTTGAACCGTATAACAGCATCAGATAAATTATAAGAAACATCACAAACATAGCTAACATCACAGCTACAGAAAATGAGTTTTAAAGCAATAGTTAGCCCGATGCAGGTCAGAAACTGCCTTTGGCGATGGAAGATTAGTTTTATTGTTACCTAAGTCATCAAAGAAGGAGGGTGATTTTACTTGGCAGGCTATAGTTGTTCTTGTTAGCCGTAAGAAAGTATGTGTTTTATGAAACTTCTAAAACATACAAGAGTATTTGAGAATCGGTCTTTTTTTCAAGGATCTATCCATATAATGCTTTTGACTTAAAAAAATGGTCATGGTCTATCACTGCTTTTTTTTAAGTGTCAGATTTATCAGAGTAATTTGTTTCGTTGTTTATATATAGTTGAAGTAATGTGAAATTTCTAATCATGGTTATAAAATATAGGTTGTACAAAATAAAATGATTAAAATGCAGATTGTTTCTATCAATCTGAAGTTTTATAGTTTAGATAACATAAATACTACTAAATTCGAAGAAAATGTATTTTTTAACATACACATGTAAACTGTGCAAGGGAAAATATACTCTATGACTTTTGTTCCTATACTCTATGTTTTTTCTTCAATTCCTACTATTAGCTCACACACTCCCTATATATATCTTGTTCAAATCTTCAATCGTTAATAAAATACTTTTATTCATCCAGTTCAAATGACACTTGTAGTTGATGTTAATACAGTTTTTTTTCAAATATTAATTCGTTAATTAAATTTAATTAGTTAATTTTATTTTTTTAAATTTAAGTTTCATATATCTACTAATAGATCACGTCAGATGTAAGAGGAAAATTTCAACTTTTTATTTATAAAGAACTTTCTGCAATATAGTGGGAAAAAAGTAGAAATTGACTTTTAAATTTTTTTTTTATATTACTTGTTTTCTTTTTGATTCAGTATTCTACATCAATATCAATGTTTCCAAATTCAGCGAAATTCTTATTTTTAATAAGTCATTGGATATTTCCTTAATACTTCTGTACATTATATTGCACCAAAAATCAGGAATTATTTGATTCGTATTAAAAATATGCATTAATTTATTGAGCAAACAATTTGTAGTTGTTTTTGAAAAGTTATGAAAAAAGAACATAGTATAATTTTACAAGCTTATGGACATCATTAACATAATTACTTAACATCGAATATATCTCATCCCTGGTAAGTTTACTATACAAAAAATATAATTATAATTATAATCCTTACAGTATATCATATTTTAATGATACTCTTCTAGGATTACATCTAAAAATAGAGCTGTTTATTGTAGGTAAAGCTATTTGATGAATCCTTGCTTAATTTTTATATCATTAGTAGTTTTAAAAGTTAATTATTTTTGTTTTAAAAGTTGTTCAAATGCATAAATAATTCTTTTGCGTAAAACATTTTCCTTAATGCCATTAATATATTTCAGTAAAATATATTAAGCGAAATTGTAAACTAATGAAACAAAAACCAAAATAAATATAAAATTGTTTCAAAATGATCATTTTTTTGGTTCAAGTATGAAATGTAAAAGTATAAAAATATACAAATATCTAAATAACTTGAAAGCATCAACTACAAATTATTAATGTTGAAATTAAAATCAATTTTTTGTACATAAAGTGGAATTTTAAGTAAATTGATTTAATACACTTTTGTGCAAAATATTACTAAAATTTAACTAATTTAATTAAGTAAGTGATAAAAATCAAATTATCCCTCATGAATATGCCAAAGAATGGAAAAATTGACGTCACGTCAAAGCGTTAGATGCTTCAGTTGAACTTCGCGCAATTTCACTCTTTTTTAAGCAGGAAATTAACGTTGTACGTTATTATTGAAAATGGAATTTTAAGTACGCTTTAAGAAATTTGCGTCATTATTATTCCTGTTGAAATGGCTCTAAATCAAAAAATTGGTGTTGATGTTCGAAATTAAACATTAAAGTTAAAGAGAAATAGGAAATCGAAAATTGTTAAGAATAGTTGGTCTACTGTCTTGACTGTTGTTGTTGTTATCTATGGTTTTACTACAACTCAATCCCTACAAATTACGCTACTTATCATGGGAAAAAAAAAACATTGAAACAAACAAAAATTACAGAGGAAAAAGACCAGACATTCTTAACAAAACCTGCTAAAATGCCTTAAAAACCAGTTAAAATTTCTAAAGAAAAATTTCAAAAGCTAGAATCACCCTAATAAATGTTCCTGTTATCAGGATATGTTTGCCCTCAAGTAAAGAGTACGCACATCACCATTCTGTTGTAAGTAAGAGTCCATCCTGATCAAACACGTAGATGGGGCTTATTCATTTTCTGTGCCTTACATAAAGCACGTGTACCAGTGTTCGCAAGCCCTATTTTGGCCAGATGTTGGTCTAGGCCAGGGGTCGGCAACCTGCGGCTCGCGAGCCACATGCGGCTCTTTGGATGTGAAGCTGCGGCTCTTTAGTTCCATACGCAAATATTATTTATTTTATCAAAAAAAAAAACATTTAATAATCGTTTAAATATGCATGTACGTAACGCAACAAAAATGGACAGCTTTAAAAGAAATGCCGCGAGTTGAGGCACTTATATTCGATGCATGGAATAGTCTTCCAGATTGCTGCAGTTAGGTGAAGAAATTGGCATTTGATGTGCTATCTTTGGATCGACATATTCGTGCAAGCAAGCGTTCTCTTGCATGAATATAATTAAAAGTAAAGTAAGAAGCCACCTAACAAATGAAAATTTAGTGTCATGATTGAAACTTGAAACAACAAGTTATGAGTCAAATTTATCCAAACTTTCTAAAACCATGTCAAAGCCATCGCTCCCATTGAATTTGTTTGCTCAATTGTTTGTTATTGAAGTACAAGTTAGTATTGTAAGTAAATGTTTATTTGTTTTAATTTTTTTACTTAAATAATAAGTAATTATCTAATAATACCATATATATATATTATCTAATTTGTTGTGAAAAACACTACTAATATATGAATAAATAATATATGAATAAATATTTTTCTTATGAATAAATAGATTTTTTTTTTTTTATCAAAAACTTTTATTTTTGCTAGTACTATTTATTGTTGTCAAGAAAAAAATTTTGTGGCTCTTTAAAAACTTTGAAATTTTGTAAATTGTAATTTTTGGCTCTTCCGACTCAAAAGGTTGCCGACCCCCTGGTCTAGGCAGTTGTGTTCAGTTCTTATTCTAAAATTGGCAACAACCTCTTTGCAAGTTTTCCCACTAAATCATTCCCAGTCATCCGCGATTGTTACCCAGACTTTTTCTTTCGTGTTAGATAATAATTCACTAATATGCAATAACTCGATTTTGTCTCGTGTAGTTACTGTATTAATTATTATCAAGAATTACGTAACTGCTGAACGTAATTTAACAAACCTCGTAGTGCGCAGACAATCATTTTGAATTATTGTGAAGCTCAATCACTCGTGAGAAAAGTGAGTTAACTCGAAAATTATTCACTGCTCTATTTATGGAATATATTGCGGAAACAACAAGTATAATAAGCCTTAAAGCGGAAAATAATTCGAACAATTCTCTGATCTGAAGGCTTGCATGACAGAAGGGTTTCATCCACATAGAAAAACCACTCGTATAAAGATCAAATCAGAAAGATTGAACTTTGTTAATGAATGCATTCAATTGATAATATTTCTAAATTTGGAACATTACAAATATTGCAAAAATTGAATTTTTAAAATCTCATTTTTTACTTATATTAACTCGTCAATTACTAACTTGCTTTTAGTTTTTATTATCTCAGTAAAAATTAATCTCTCTTCGGTAATATTTAAACTTAAAAAAATATTTATACGATGATTCGAAATAATACTTTGAAAAACCAACTCGTAAAAAAAAGTCACGCATCAAGTGATGTTTATTATTACATCATTTCCTCAAATTAATATGGAAAACACAAATTATATTTGTAAAAACATTATTTAAGCTCCTGATAATTTAAGGAAAAGATTAGCAATAATTTTATAAATTTTGACAGACACATGCATCATTATAATTTAGAATTAATTACCAAATATCTAGAAAAATTGTTAGCTAAAAATTATTAATTAATTTACGGGTAAATTATAAAATTAATAATCATCTAGACCTAGAATAAACAATCTTGTTATATTAGAAATAGTTTTAATAGGTAAAACAATCAAAATTTAGTTATGAGATTTGCATTACTTTTTAATTAAAACACTTATTATTTTAAATTTAAAATAAACAATAATATTACAATAATATGTTATTACTCATAAGTTAGAATAAGAAAATTAATAAAATTAATTTTAAATAGAAAAAAAAATTTTAAAACTAAATGCATCTAATGACAAAATGAGTTTGTACTGAAGTGTACTTTTTATGAAATTAAGAAAAAATCCAAATAATCTCTATTTTCAGATAATTTTATTTTTTATTTCCTATGGAAAAAAAAATTTAGAAACTCGTGTAAAACAAAAATGTAATTAATTTTCGTAAGAAATTAATGTCAATATTACAAGATTTTTATGGATAAAATATTATTAATATTTTAACAATGATATAAAATATTATAGTTAAAATATTATTTAAAATTATAATTATGCCGAAACTGCAGTTTAAAATTACAACTGGAAATTAAAAATACCATTAATTATTATTAATATGCTTTAAATATTTCACTACAGAAAACTTTAAATTTACTTGCGATTATATTTTACTTGAATTTTAAATATCAATGAAATTATTGAAATATTTAAACGAATTAATTGCATTAACTATATGGAATTAACAAGGAGAAAGAAAAATCTGTTTAAAATAAACACGGAATCATTCTTGATTTCTTTTCTACGGTTTCACTGTTCTAGTTAAAAATCAAAAGAACATTCCTTTCGCCTAAACACGAACACTTCAATTCACCAAATCCTGCTCCTCTTATTACTCTTGGGTCGATATTTGGAGCTCAAAGTGTTCTTTTTCAAAAATATTTCGCCTCTTCAATTATCCTTTGCCTTCTCTTCTTCTTCAGTTTACCTTTCTTCGCCGAATGTAATCCGCTTGCACTTCCAATCAACTGTCTTTTTTTTTTTCAAAGTTTGTTAGCCTGGATCTGGCAATGAGAACCGACTTTTGTGTTCTATTTTTCTTTTTCTTTCCTCCCTAATCGTGTGGAACATTTCGTACATTCTTATAATGGTGTTTTTTACCACTTGTTGATCTCAAAAAGTGGTTTGCAATTTTGATTCCTGTCAGTAAATAAAAACATTTTAAAAATATTGTCTACTCAGCTTTTTAGCACATGTAATTTAGAACATATTTCCCTATCACAAAAAAAAAAAGACTGAATTCACTGTTAACAAATTATTTTTCAGTAAATAATTCAGTTTTAATAACACATTTTTAACAGCATTTTGAAATCGAAGATGAATTATATTTTTGCAATTATATTTTTAAAATTTTTTATTTCATCTTTAAATATCGATCATATTGCCAAAATATTTAAATGAACAACTACATGGAATTAACATTGAGGAAGACAAATCTTTTAAAAATAAACAGGGAGTAATTCTTGATTTTTTTCTTTCACGGTTTCACTGCTCTAGTTAAAAATCAAAAGAAGATTCCTTTCGCCGAAACACGAACACTTCAATTCTTGGCAAACGATTTTCACCAAATCCTGCTCATCTTATTACTCTTTGGACAATATTTGGAGCTCAAACTGTTCTTTTCAAAAACATTTCGCCTCTTCAATTATCCTCCGCGTTCTCTTCTTTTCAGTTTACCTCTCTTCGCCGAATGTAATCCGCTTGCACTTCCAATCAGCTGTCATTTTTTTTTCGAAGTTTGTTATCCTGGATCTGGCAATGAAACCAACTTCCGTGTTCTATATTTCTTTTTTTTCCCTCTAATCGTGTGGAACATTTTCATGCATTCTTGTAATGGTGTTTTTCTACCACTTGTTGATCTCAAAGAGTGGTTAGCAAATTTTATTTTTGTCAATAAATAAAAACACTTTTAAAAATTGTCTACTCCTCTTTTTCAGAACATATTTCATCATCACAAAAAATGACTGAATTTACTGCTAAAAATATTTTTATACTAAATAATTCAGTTTTATAGCACATGTATTTTACAGCATTTTGAAATTGACGAGTACTTTAGTAAGATTTTGAAAGATTTAATGAGATTGTGAGATATACTACGCCTAATTATTATTAATATCCTTTAAATATTTCATTTTTGAAATTTTAAGTACCGTTGATTATTATTAATATGTTTTAAATATTTCATTTTCGAAATTTCAAATACCCTTGATTATTATTAATATGCTTTAAATATTTCATTTTTAGAATTTAAAATAACAATTATTTTTAATATGCTATAATTATTTCACTATAGAAATCCTTAAATTTACTTACGATTATATTTTTAATTTATTTTATTTGAGCTTTAAATATCGATTAGATTATCGTATTATTTGAATGAATTAATTGCATTAACTACATGGAATTAACACTGAGAAAGAAAAATCTGTTGAAAATAAACGCAGAATAATTCTTCATTTTTCTTTCACGATTTCACTGTTCTAGTTAAAAATAAAAAAACCCAATCATTTCGCCGAAACACGAACGCTTCAATTCTCGGCAAATAATTTTCACCAAATCCTGCTCATCTTATTACTCTTGGGTCGATATTTGGAGCTCAAACTGTTCTTTTCAAAAACATTTCGCTTCTTCAATTATTCTCCGCCTTCTCTTCTTCTTCTTCTTCAGTTTACCTTTCTTCGCCGAATGTAATCCGCTTGCACTTCCAATAAGCTGTCATTTTTTTTTTCAAAGTTTGTACTCTTGGATCTGGCAATGAGAACCAACTTCTGTGTTCTATTTTTATTTCCCCTCCCCCTAATCGCTTGGAACATTTCGTACATTCTTATAATGTTTTTTTACCATTTGTTGATCTCAAAGAGTGGTTAGCAATTTTGATTCCTGTCAGTAAATAAAAATATTTTTAAAATATTGTCTCTACTCAGCTCTTTTAGCACATGTAATTTAGAACATATTTCCCTATCACAAAAAAAAAGACTGAATTCACTGCTAACAAATTGTTTTTTCAATTCCTTCTATTAGTTCACACTCTCCCTATATATATCTTGTTCAAATTTTCAATCGTTCATAAAATACTTTTTATTCATCACTCAAGTTCAAATATATTTTTTCGAACTTTTAGTGGATGACACTTGATGTTAATACAGCTTTATCACATATTACTTCATCAATTAAATTTAATTAATTAATTAAAAATCTTTTTAGATTTAAGTTGCATGTATCTAATAATAGATGGGGCCAGATGTAAGAGAACAATTTCAACTTTATGTGTAAAGCACTTTTCTGCAATATATTGAAAAAAAGTATTAATTGACTTCTAAATTTTTATATTACTTGTTTAGTAAATAATTCGTTTTATAGCACATATATTTTACATCAATTTGAAATTGACGAATGCTTTATTAAGATTTTAAAAGATTTAATGAGAGATTTACTACGCCTTCAAAAATGTGACTGACATGCAGATACACGTGTGCGTGTATGTGTTGAGTAATGAAATGAGTAGAAAAGAGGTTTTTGATGCCTCAATAGTGATTGGCATCATTCATGATTGTGGAATACATATATTGTCGGATATATATACCTACATAATTTCAGTGCTTTGCACTTGGTTCAACTTAATTTGGTTAGATCCACCAACTTTTGACTTTCAATCAAACCTTTGATCTTCAATTAGAAAATTTTTAGAAGTCCGTTTAATGCTATATTTTAATTATTTACAGTCTATTCTACTATTTTTCAAAAAAAAAATTGCAATGTTTAAATTGTTCATATATTGGACTATAAACCCGGACTATTTTATTTAGACTATTGGATTATTAGACCATTTTTGACTATATCACCCAGTTAGAAGAAACTGCCTGACTAAATTATTAAAACCTAGGACATATCTCATTTTTGATCACGCTAGAGTGGCTTTATGGTTTAGCATTTAGATTTTTATTTCATGAATTTTAGGTTTGGCTCTAAGGTACATTGTAATATGAGTATTTGTGTAATATATACACTATGTGGAAGAAAGTGACGGGCCACGACACTATAACGACATAAACCCATATTTATTAAAATTAATAGGAGGTAGGGCCTCCTTTGGCTTCGATCACAGCTGCAACCCTTCTGGGCATGCTTTCCACTAAATTAGCCATAGTGGCAAGAGGAATTTCCTGCCAAATGTTTAATAGGAATTTCCATAGTTCAGGCTTGCTTTTGGGAGTGGGGTGCAGGCTCAACCGACGGTCCAATTTGTCCCCTGAGATGTTCAATTGGGTTAAGATCAGGGCTCTGCGCCGTCCACTCCATGCGTTTAACGCTGTTGTTCACATACCAATCAAGATTCCTTCTTGCAACATGGCATGTTGCATTGTCGTCTTGATACCAGCAATCATCCATACCGTACGTTGCCCAAAAGGTAGGAAGGACATGATTGTCGAGAATATCACAGAATCTATCGGCATTCATCGCACCATTAACCTTCACCAGTGGGCCGGCCATACCAGGAGAAACAGGCCCATACCATCAATCCTCCTCCACCAAACTTTACAGTTGGGACGACACACTCGGGCAAAAGGCGTTCTCCTGGTAAACGCCACACTCAAACATGTCCATCGGAACGGAAAAGGGTAAATCGTGACTCGTCTCTCCAAAGGACGCGTTTCCAGTCATCCAGAGTCCAAGTACGGTGGTCTTTGGCTCATCGAAGGCGCGCTTTCTTGTTGGTTTTCGTAATCAAAGACTTATGGGCCGCCGAACGTCCAGTGTAACCTAACTTATGGGCCTCGATAGGAAGAGTCTTGGTCGAAACGGCCGTACCTGTGGCTTATCTAAACTCATTATCGATGTTATCCATGGATGTTTGACGGTTACTTCGAATCTCCCTGCCGAGCACCCGCCGGTCCCTGCTGATGAGAACTGTAGGTCCGTCTCTTCGGGGTTGGATTCTGACAGTGTCGCTCAGTCTTTGCAGCGACGCACAACACGTGCTACAGTTGATTTTGAGCAGTTACGGAGACGGGATATCTGCCTAATTGACACCTTGGCAAGATGCAATCCAACCAACACACCTTTCTCGAACTCAGACAACTCTTCCCGTGGCGGCATTTTGACAAAAAACAACTCTAGTCGACTCCACAAAAGTATTTATAGGATATGGCTGATACGTGATACCTATTATTGCGCATGTGTCAGCTGTATTGTCGACTTTTCTACTTTTTGAGGGAGTGTCCCGTCACTTTCATCCAGATAGTGTATGTATTTAATATACATAATTTCAAGAGAGACTAATTAAGGAAAACTTAAACCTATTCAAGAAATGAATGATGTTAACAAGAATGCCGAAAAGCCATCTTTTATAAAAAGACACATAATTTATTCTGAAAGAGTTCCAGGATATAAAAAATACTATTATTAGAAATTCTCGTCAGTGTAAATAATATAAAAAATATATCTCTGCCAGACCCAATACAACACTATCATAGCAAAGGGCATTCTCTGATCCAAAGAAACTTTAGAGCTGTATTAATAAGCATGTTGTTCAAAGCTGTAAGTAAAGAAAAAGTTTAAAATAATTATTCCTTGGTGAAAGGGACTGAAACAAATATCAAATTTAAAATCACTAAAAGCCCATGAAAATATAGAAACATGTATATATATTTATTTATAACCCCACTCTTTAAATAATTCATATGTACAGGAGTTTTAATGAATTATTTAAAGAGGTGGGGAGGGGAGTTTTATTCGAAATTAAAGGCGCATTTCCTTTTGACATAAAAAATGTATTATCTTAAATATACAAAATACACTTTCAAAGCAATCGGATTATAAAAAAAGTATTTACAGTAACAGCGGATTTAATATTCATATTCTCTTTATATTTATATAATGTATTTATGCATGAGTTAGTGTTAAAAAATTTAATTGCTACGAAAACTAAAAATTACACTAAGAAAATTTAAATTAGAAGTAGTCCCTAATTGTATGCGAAAATCTAACAAATTCAGTAACCTTTCATTACGAATTATATGTATAATATTAAATAGATTATTATGATAAAAAAGCTCAATTAAAAGTAAATTCACTTGAAATAAATGCTTTTGGGAATTCATTAAAATAATTCGCTATTTAAACTAATTTATTAAATTTCACAAACATCTTTAAAGAATGTTACTGGAAAAATAAATTATTTCAATGAATTGTACAACTTTCACTTAATTCCAGCTAATTGCATATATTATATAAATATTTAAATGATTATTAACATAAATATAATATGCTTATTCTCTTGGCAATATTTATTGATTTACTAACAATTATCTTAATTTATTTGTATTTAAAATTATCTACCATGAAATAATCTTGTAATCTAAACAAAGTAATTAACTCACAATTGAATTTTCATGGGAGTTTTAATCATTATAATGAATCAAAATTGGACTCGGTATAAAATTTAAACATATAAATTTTTTTTCACAAACATTAATTTCTCAAAATAAGTCAAATTATGCATGCCAAAGTATTAATTGAGTGAATTATGATCCCAGATTAATCATTTTTCAATTCCAAATTGTTGATAAAACAGTTGCTGAAAGATTTTCTTGGTTTTATTTGTAGTATAGATGTAGCCTTACAGAATATTAATAGAAATTAAATTTGGATCTAGTGCTCCACTTTTAGGTTACGAACAATCCACCAACTGACGATAAGGGGAGGACATTGATTTCTAAGAGAACTTTCTAAAAGTCCAAAAATGTCTACTCTAAATATCTCACAATTCTTATTGGAAATGTTGTCGCAAGTATTGTATGGAAGAAAATCACCAAAAATCGTATATGGCAGTCTAATTATCAATGTAAGGCTCTTTATGCCTGCTATCATTAAAATCGTCCAGTCGCTATTGTAGCCATCGAATTCAATCATGCTTCCAGGACATTCGAATCTAAGCATTTGGTTCCCTAGATGCGTCATATCATGTGATATTTTGTACTATAAGTCATTCTCCAATTGATTTTTTAATCAGAACTAGAAACCCTTTTGTGTATAACGGACTGGGAATTTCGACTTCGAAAATCATGGTTGGAAACTCATCAAAAGTAGTCTGACAGTGACTATGTCGGTTTGGTTTGGTTTGTCGCTCTATGTTCATTTTTTCTGAACACTTTTTACTAATTTGACCGGAACCTACAGTTTAAAGTGGATTCCGAACCACCAACAAGCATCCATACCACCGCCAGTATTCTAACTTGAAGTCTGTAGTTCTAATGGCCAGAGAGCTAGCCTTGTTGGCCATCAGGTCGCAGTAACTAAGCCGGAGATAACCACACAAATTCTGCAGTTCAGTTTGTGTCTTTCCATTTAGTTCAAGAAAAAAAAGAAAATGTAAGTGAAACACTCTTCGGTCAAAATTTTCGTGACAAAGTTATACATTTAGAACAAGAACATCTTTTAGATGTAGTTATCCTTATATAGTTCAATTTGTATACACATTTACGAAAGTTTTTGCTTTCTGGTGGTTACTTATTTAGGTATTGAAAGTTGGGGGATATGGTATTTATCATTCCAAATCACCAATTTATACATAGAAAAGGATAAATGTTCTACTGTTCTAGGTTTATAAAATTCGTTTCAATGAATTTTCTTCAACATAGGAAACTCTCAATTAATAGTCTTAACCCAACAATAGCGATTTATAGAAGATATGTTTCATCATTTTTTGTAAATTAGGTGACATTTAAAGATTCTCCTGTGGCTTATTTATTATGAAATACAAAGGCACTTTCAAAATTAATTTAACTCAAAACCTTTAATAATTCAAATTATTAAATTATTATATTAATATTAAATTATTACCTTATTCTTTAAATTATTATATTAATTTATGCATATATATATGCATATAATTTAAAAAAAATTTATTTCAAAAATTAAACAATAATTCATATATTTCCATGATAATTTTATAAGAATGCTTGTATTGCACATACTCTTTTTCATAATATATTCTAAAGTTATTAAAAACTCTTTTTGGGTTTTTTTTTCGAGAAATTAAATTCATATACGTTTTAATATCAAAAGTTATCTTTTATTACATGTAATATTCATTAATTTCCATATTTAACTATCATAAATCTTTTTTTTTTTAATTTTCCCAAATAAATGTTAATCAATATGCAAAATTATTTATTAGAAACTATAAAGATTCGTATAAAAAAAACGCGAGTAGGTGCAAGATGTATTTGAAATCAGAAAAGTATAAATCTAATTATAGGCGAGATGCAGTGTATGAGTGCTTTGTAACCTTCATTAATATCAGCATCAGTGGTTTCTTCATTTCACGGATTCCGAATTGCAGTAATGCTCCACGAAGCGTTAGAAGGGGAAATCGTAGAAATTTTTTTTTTTAAGTGGAGACACATGACTCGGAAATATATTTCGTATGTAATGAAATTTTTATTTTTATACGTAGTGGATTCTTAATTACATGGTTACTATGCAAATTTATAATTACAATCTACAGTTCAGAAAATAATTTTTGTACAGTAAGAGAAGGAGTGAATGAATTTTAGATGTGATCATAACTTTTTAGAAATATTCAAAAATCATATGCAATGGCGCAATATGTATTAACTTTAGCAATACGTAC